>PVIR01010490.1:9310-26583 GCA_004026965.1 Petromus typicus | reverse complement strand
TAAAAAATCTAAAATTATCTTCCCTAATAAATGCAATAACCAGATTTTAAAATTACTCATATGTGTAGCTACAAAAAAGTCAAGTGAAACCCAATGTGAAAGTGTTTTTTCTTGGATTTTTATCTCCTCCTTTCCCTAGGACATGCTCTAGATTCTAGACAGGTAGAAGTCCCTTTACAATGCAGCCAAATGCCCAGTTCGCATTACTGTGGTATTTTCTCTGTCATTATTTTTTTTTTTTACAAATAGCTTGCAGTATGTCTCAGAAAATATAGTTACCCACCTTTAGAAAATAATGTTAAGTGAACTAAGTCTGACCTATGAGCTTAAATATCATGTGGTTTTGTTATGGTAGGTAAACTAGGCAGATGTTTTGTAGGCAGTTAGACAAGGCCAGCCTTTGAGAAGCACACAAGAAAGGAGACCTTCACTGAAAGTCAGCATTATAAAATGGGGAAAACTACCCTTCCTGGGAAATAGTGATTGAGAAGCCTCAATCTCCTTTCCCTTGTGGAGGCTTAGGATCTTGACCTACCTCTCCCAGAGAAGACTCCTGTCTGAAAATCCTTGTAGGCTTGTTATGTGACTTGATTTCTCTTTAGATCTTCATTTAATTAGTATTACCTAAGTGACTATACTTGTAATCTTATTGGGTGATCATGGTTTTGTCCATTTTGTGATTTCTCATTGTACCAATATTACCTAAGCAACTGTACTTGCAGTGTTACTGGGTGACTCTAATTTTGTCCCACTTTAAACTCTCCTCACCTTCTGTCTTTGTTCCATAACCCACCTGGAAAGGGAAGTGAGTGAAGTCTCCCATATCTGGGTCCCCCTTCTGTCCCTCTTAGGCAGAAGCATTCTTTTTTAAAATCTTTATTGGTACATTACATATATGCATCATGATTGCACTCCATAATGGGGATTTGTACCAGTATAAGACACAACTTAATTCTCATTTTTTCCCATAGCCCTACCCATCCTATCACCCCCCCATGTACATAAAATTTGTTTCCTTTCTTTTTTGTTATAATATCATTATTTTTCCCCTTTCACCTTATTTTACTTTGAGTATTTTCTATTTTACAATATATAACATACAATTCTAAGATCCATTTACATCTTCATTTTCTCATACCAAAGAAAAGATGCGACATGTACCTATCTGTGACCTAGTTATTTCACTGATGAGGATATCCTCAAGGTATGTCCATTATTCTTTCTCAATAAAGTTTTCCTACTCTTTCCTCAATCATTCCTAAATTTTATTCTTGGAACTCACATTTCAGATACCTAGCAGGCTTAGAATTAGGATTGTTTCCCTATATTGGTTTGCCTTATATGAGAAGCTCAAATAAATGAAGACTAAAATAAAAGATAGATAATAAGAAAGAAGGAAATGGATTTTTGAAAGTGGGAAGATAATCAAGAGATGGATCAAGAGAAGGAAGTCACAGAGAAGGGAAAGTAAAAAGAATTAAGATATTCTATGTACATGGCCAATCCCTCACTGTGAATATAATCATTATGTACTGCAAACATGTGCTAAAAGAACTTTAAAAACCAAAGGAGCAAGTTAAAAATTAAACAAAAATTACCAGCCCTAACTTTATCTAAACAGGATACTTGTAAAAGCAAATATTTTCCTTGATTTTTTAAATCTTTATTGGTACATTAAATATACACATCATGATTGCACTCCATAATGGTGATTTGTACCAGTATAAAACACAACTTAATTCTCATTTTTTCCCATAGCCCTACCCACCCTACCACCCCCCCCATAGATATAAAATTTGTTTCCTTACTTTTTTGTTACAATCTCAACATTGTCCCCTTTCACCTTATTTTACATTGAGCATTTTCTATTTCACAATATATAATATACAATGTCGCGTCTTTTCTCTGGTATGAGAAAATAAAGATGTAAATGAGTCCTAGCATTGTATCTTTCCTTGATTTTGCCTTTTAAAGTGTATAGATATTTTTGCAATTTCAGCTTATAACAGGTAATTAGAATATTAACTGCTGGACATTCAATTAGAATATTGTGCATATGCAAAAATTATCACTTTACTTTTTTTCCCATAAACCAGTGAATATTGTTAGGAAGCCCATAGGTACCTGGATACACTGTGATGTGCCCCCAAGTCTTACCTTCAGTGAAAGACCTACAGGCTCCACTTCCATGACCACCATCCACTGCCAAGCCCATGAGGACAGCTCACTGCAGAGAACCCACACTCAAAGCCGGGCCTGTCCTGCGTTGTCCACGTTCAGTGCAGATGGTAGCATCATGGTCCTCTCAGCTCAACTCAGGGTAACATGGGGAAGTGGTCACAGCTCTGGAAGTCCCAGGAGCTGGTCCAGAAGTGTGCTGCAGCTTTATTTTGGCTGCTGCCCTCTCCTGCTTCATTTTTTCTCTTCCAAAGGTGTTGACATTAAGAATCCTAATAAGCATTTACATGTCAAACCCCATCTCAGAACCTCCTTTCCAGAGAACTAAAGGACACACTTGTCTTTCAAAAGCTTCTTGCTTTATAGAGAGTGCTATTTGTTAAGGAGAATCTACTCTCGATTCAAACAGAAAGACATCTGAACCAAATTCATATAACTTATTACTTCCTGACAAAATTACTTAACATTATGAGCCTCAAATATTTTCATCAATGAAAAAGGGATAATCACAGCCTTTATCTTAAATCATGGCCTTTTCTGCAGGAATTGAATAAAACAACATATTAGAAGGCATAGTACACATCTATTTAAAAATAACCACTGCAAAAATAATGTTTTCCATTTTTCCCCATTATTCATTACTCAATCTATATTGTGTGAATATGCTGATAATGTCATTATATTTTTTTTTCTTTCTGCGAGGCATTGCTATTAGTGTTATGAAAAACAGACACAGGCACAGTTATATTTCCAGGCTATTCATTAATTGTGGAACTGCTCAGTTTTTTTAGCTAATGCGTTATGTGTTCTGACCCAGTTTACAATAATGCTTAGTAGCATTACTTCCATGTTTCTATATTAGAAGTAGATGTCATGTCCTATTAGTCACACAGCTATTAAGAGCATCTAGCTGCCTGTGGAAAAATAAAGGAAGTAAGTAATACCACTGATCATTACAATTTAGGGACAGTATTATAATGTCTTCTGTGTATCAGATATTAGGTCCTTGTAGTGAAGATCATCAAAACATTTGAATGTGAGAAGCTTATTGTTGAGAAGGCTCATAAAGGGAAATATCAACAGAAGCAAGTTACAAACTGCCTTCTTGAAGCTAAAATGAATACATCATAATCAACCAATTTGCAACATAAGTTTCCAATCTTAGAAGACCACCAAACAATTTCTTCAAAATGCTGTATTTTAAAGCTAAAAGGGTATAGCCATTGCCAGAAATCTAATGAAGAAATTATATACATTTCATTGGGTATATCTATAATAATATAACAATTTAATTATAAAGGTTTTTGTCACATTCCCTGCAGTAAAGACCCTAAGAATCCATGTTTATTCAAAGTCCAAAACTTTCATCATCCTTTTGAAGCTATATCTTTTTTTTTTTAGACAGGGTCTTGTTTTGTGGTTCAGGCTAGCCCTGAGATCAGCCTCAAACTCACATCACAGCAATCCTCCTGCCTCTGCCTCCCGAGTGCTGGGATTACAGGTGTGAGCCACCACACCCGGCACTGTGGTATGTGGCACTGGTTGCTGCTGGGGTGAGTCTCCACTCCCAGTATTGTTATGTGGTTACCAGGGATTGAACCCGGGTCCTTGCGCTTGCAAGACAGGCACCGAAACCACTGAGCTATATCCCCGGCCCTGAAGCTATATCTTTGAATTGAGTTTGCACTCAGAGATATAAAATTTAGTTGTACACCATATTTAAAATATAACAAGGAGGTATACTTTTCTCTTAAATTTATTGGTAAATTTTAGATATACATTATGATTACCATGGAGAATGTCTACCTGTACACAATATACCTTGATTATTATTTTTTATATTTTCCTGCTTTCCTTTCAACCCCTTTACACCACATATGCATAAGCTTTGTTTCTATTTTCTCCTTTATATCAACAAAATTTTTCTTTCCTTTCACCTCTTCCCCTACCTAGTTCCCTTTCTCCTTTGAAAATATTCTTCCTATTTTACAACACCTATTATACATTTTGAACCTCATTTACACCTTCAGTTTCTCAACTAGAGAGATGATAACAGTATTTACAATGTATTTATATTGTATTTGTATTTACAATAGTATTCTACTATTCATTTGACTTATGGGTATGGCCTCAAGGTACATCTATGTAAGTATAAATGTCCCAAATCTGTCCTTCTTTATGGTTGTGCAATACTCAATTTGATAAAGAAAAAAGATACATCTTATTTATTCACTCACCAGTTGATGGGCTTTGGGGCTGTTTCCAAGATTTAACTACTGGAAACTGCACTGCTATAAACATGAATGTGAACATGATGCTGTGATATGAGGGTCTTAATTCTTATGTGCATATGCCCTCCAAGGAAATAGCAGGGTCAAATGGGACCTCTAATCCCAGTTGTTCGAGGAATCTCAGCAGTGAGTTCCACAGTGGCTTCACCAGCCTGCGTTGACACCAGTGGTGGAGAAGGATTCCTTTCTCCCCAAAGCCTCACGAGAGTTTGTTATTGGTTGATTTATTTTTGGAGTGAGATAGAATCTCAATGTTGATCTCATTTGCATCTCCTAAATGGGAAGTTATGTTCACATTTTTTTCAAGTGTTTAGTTTTTACTTCTACTTCTTCATCTGAAATTTTTTGTTAATTTCAGATGTCTATTTTTAATTGAGTCTTTAAATTTGGGGTGTCTGCTATTAAAAAAAAAAAATTTGAGACAGGGTCTTGCTTTTAGAGGCCTGGAGCTCAGCCTTGAACTCACAGCAATACTCCTGCCTCTGCCTTCTGAGTTCTGGGATTACAGGCATGAGCCATCATGCCCTGCACTATGGTATGTGGTTCTGATTGTTGGTGGGTGTGAGTCTCCATGCCAGACATTGTTGTATGTGGTTATTGGGGATTGAACCCAGATCCTTGCACTTGCAAGGCAGGCACCAGAACCACTGGGTTAAATCCCTGGCCCAAAAGATGTCTTTTCATTTGCTGAATCCTCTTCTATCTCCTTTTTCAGAGTGCTGTAGTTATCAGAATAGAGGTCTTTCACGTCCTTTGTTATACTGATTCCTAATTATTTGTTGTTTTTTTCTTTTGGATGCTATTGTGAAAGGAAACATTTCCCCAATTTCTCTGAGTCTGCTACTAATATATAAGAAAGCTATGATTTTTTTGAGTATTGATCTTATATCAAACTGCTGTATTGAGTATGACAGTTAAGTCTAAAAGTCTTTTGAATGAGCTTTTGGAATTTTCTATATAGAGTATCAAGTCATTAGGAAATAATGATAGCTTAACTCTTTTCCCATCTTTATTCCTTTTATTTTTTAAAATCACATTTTTAATCACTTTTTAAAAATCATATTTTGTTTTAATCACTCTCTTGGAGTCCTCTATGACTTATTTACTTATGTTATTTATCTTATATGTCAAATTGTACTCTCCTGTTTGGGAAATTTTCTTTCATTATATCTTTGAACAGTTTTTATGTCATTTTCACTATCACTTATTTCTTCATTGACTCTAATCAATTTTATCAATCTTCTTTGCCTCATCTAGCAGGTATTGATTGATTTCTCATGGCCCCTTGCAGTTTTTAAGAAATCTTTCTCAGTCCTGGCAATCTCAGTTCCAGAACACCAGTAAGACACTTGAAAAGAACAGTCACATCAACAAACACTACAGTCTGATGTGCCTTTTTTGCAGAGACTTTATTCAATCTTCCAATGAGCTTCAAATTTCATGAAGGAAATGCAGAAAGCCCCTCTCTTTGCTGTTTACCACTGCTCTATCTTCTGGATCTCAGCCTTAATGGCCCTGAGCACCTCTTCAGTACTGAAGCAGATTCGGATCCCTACTTGGGCAAAGCTGCCTGCTGTAGCCTGTAGCAAAGCTGCTAGACCTCCTCCCTGTGCGATGGTCTTGGAGGAACAGCTGCACCTACTCACTGTGAGAAGAACTGGGATGGAGTTTCTAGGCCTTCATGAAGGTCCCAGCAGAACTGCTGGGCCCACTCACTATGTGACGATCCCAGACAGAGCCTTTGGGCCTCCTCCCTATGCAGTGGTCCCACAAGGACTGCTGGACCTACTTGTCATGCAACAAACTGAGGTGAAGCTGCTAGGCATCCTCCTCATGTAACAGTCTGATGAAAATTGCAGAGCTTACATGTGGAATAATCCCAAGGGGACACTTGCCAAAGTAATTTTCATATTATAAAGTTGGCCTTCATTCAACAATGTTAGCATTAACGACCTCATAGTTCAAATAACAAACTACTTTAGAGAGTAGAGTCCCCATATTACCTTTTCAGCTGAGCAGGAAAGGCATATGCATTTCAAAAATGGATTCACTAATATCATGTGGCCTTGCCCTACTTTAACTTACTAGACTTTTAGGACCTCAATTTCTTCATTTATATGATATATACAATGAACAAATGTGAAAAGATTCTTAAAATATCTACACAGATTTGGGTTCCAGTCAATATAACTACCATTTCTGCTATGCCTAGGTTATATATGCAATTAAATGAGGAAAGATCAGAGGCACATGTCATTTGAAAATATTTAATAACAGTTTCCAAAGCATCAGTGCTTGGATCAAAGCAAGAATATTAGAAAAAAATAATACTTTTGTGTTCCCATGTATAAGGAAATACACACAGGTTGAGCTGTTGTCTTGTCCTTTAAATATACCTGTATTACTTTACTTTATTAAAATATTTAAATCATTGTAGCCAACAGTAATGTTTTAACTGATTTACCACAGGTTTGAAATATTGATTCTATCTGTGAGAACACCTACTGTATTATTAGTGTTTATATTCTGGCATGTGTTTTCTCTTTCTTTCTAAGACTAAACAAGAAGCAAAATTCTCCTGTGTGAGTTGAGGTGCAAAGGTTTTAAAAGAATGAGGCCTGGAGATGATTCAGCCCATGCTTCACTCTTTTGCAAAAGTCCACCTGCTTCCTGCTCTTACTTTAGCCAGAATAATTCTAAATTTCTAGAAAAGAAATTATGGATTATTATAATCCAGGATTTGTCTGGTAAAAAACAGTGGAAGAGTAGAGGAGGTTCAGGGGCTAATTTTAAAGTGAGGGAAAAAAAACCTTTCAATTGAAAATGAGTTTTCCAAAGTGAAGTTGACTGTTCACACTATAGGAATAAACAAGCGGCTTATTCTGAGAAATGCAGAGGTACACTCAGAGGGATGAATTAAATGGAATTGATCATTAAGGAGTTGTTATAAAAGATTCAAATTGTATATTTCCTTCCTTTACTGAAAAAAGGTATGTTTTTAACATCTAACCGAATTAATTTTCTGATAACACACTTATTTCTGATTGTCCTGAAGTTCTCTGAGTTGTGTACAAGGCTGCTCTGAGTCAATGCAATGTAAGAAGCTTTGTAGTGCTGAGACTTAAAACTACTTACAGGTCTAGAGCATACTGAGCTTGCAGGAAACTGGGTTTTCTGTAACTAAAAAATACAGGGACAGGCAAGCATGGGCCAGAAAGCACAGTGGCCAGATGAGGCAGGAGATACAACAGAGGCTCAGGGAGTGTAGGGTGGAAAATAATACTTTTGACCCCTTACCATGAACTTCAAGGAGATGAAGTGAATTTCCCATCCATTTCTACAATTCTTCAGAATATTCCTATGGAGTTTTATGGAGAACATTTTCCTGAATTATGGTAAATGTTTGAAAAATAGCTAAGCTAAACTACAAATCTTCCACCTCAGCTTCACCATGACTCTGTAAACTTTCATATGCAATAGTTCATTGCTTAAAAGATAGCTAGGATGGAAAAAGAACTATTTTATTGAGGCTATTTATATAATACAGATTTTAAAACAAGTAAAATACATTGTTGTGAAATTGCAAAATGTGAATGATATGAACTGTGCAAGATGTTTTGTCATGGTAGAAAAACTGTCAATTTAAAAATTCCACAATAATATGAAGCAAGTTATTTTTTTCACCTTTAATTTTTGTCTGTGTGGGATTAAGATAATCAATTCCTTAATGCTTACAAGCAGAGATGTTGAAGAAATTAAAGGAAGGAAATAGTCTTGTGTTGTAAAGAACTTAAATGTATTTGAACATTAATTCTGCATTAAAGAATCCATTAAGATAGAGGTAATTTATGCTCTTTCAGACATTTGCTTAGCAAGCAGTTATTAATGGGTCAATTGGTCAAAATAAGAAGAACACTATTCTCCAGGCTTCTCTATTGTTTGTGATAAATGCCTGATCCTTCCAGTCAACACACAGAAATGTTGATATTTCCATCCTCTCAAGGTCAAAGCATTCCAGAGATCACCTCCGGAAAACTCTTCATAGGCTGGAACTCATTGAGTCCTCTTACTAATTACAAATATATGCATATTATATCATAAAAATCTGTTCTTTAATATTCCTGCCCACTACTCCGGGATAGAGAACATGGAGGGCAGAGGAAGAGAAGAGAACTGAGACCACGAAGTTCTTCTCTCCCAAGCTGTCTCTCAACTATATTTGCCACAAATCAGCAACTTTAAGACTGTTATTTCCTCACCTGTAAAAGAAAAATGTTTATTCTACACATTTCAGCAATTGTTAATGGGCTTTGGACATGAAATTGAACAATATAAAATAGTGATATGGATGGCATGACTTCTAAATCCTTTTATTGTACTGTGTAAATATACACCACAGAGTTTCAAAACGGGGGACTCATATGCAATATTTTCATCTTTACATGACCCAAGTCCTGTGTTTTCAGAGCTTCTTACAGAAGTAACATCCACATTTGAACAGTGTAGGTCTCCATTTTACCTTAGGTCTTCCTGAATGTAAAAGAAGCAAGGGTATAGATGACCGTTAATAGCAAGGTCAATAATTGGTTCTCTCAAATGTACTTCATTAGCATATCTCCTATAAAGGAACAAGAAATCTACAAAGCATCACTGATAAGAACAGTAGAGTGAAGGGCGAGGATATAGCTCAGTGGTTCTGGCATCTGTCTTGCAAGCGCAAGGACCCAGATTCGATCCCCGGTAACCACATAACAATACTGGGTGTGGAGACTCACCCCAGCAGCAATCAGTACCACATACCACAGTGCCGGGCGTGGTGGCTCATGCCTGTAATCCCAGCACTAGGGAAGCAGAGGCAGGAGGATTGCTGTGATGTGAGTTTGAGGCTGATCTCAGGGCCAGCCTGAACCACAAAGCAAGACCCTGTCTCAAAAAACTTAAAAAAAAAAAAAAAAAAAAAAAGAACAATAGAGTGAACCAACATACATACAGTGAATGGTTGAACTTAACTCACAGGAGAGAAATTCTTCTAAAGCCCAAACTGCAGAATTATAAACTCAGATGGAGGGTCCAGCAGGAAAATCATCTTTTACTATGAAACATTTGTACACATTTTGAGAAATCACAGAATTTACAGACATGAAATAAATGAGAGAAGAACTACCTCTCTGAGTAAATCCAGCCAAAGAGAAAAACTGTAAAAATATTCTTCATCTTTGCCTGTTAATTCTCTGTCACATGTCTATATAGTTTTGACAGTAGAATGTGTATAATTTCTATGGCTCCAAAACCCTAAGTAAAAATTTCATCTCAATTCATACCATACTTACAATGCCTCCAATACCTATAAGAAGTAAAAATAAAGCTATTTCTGAAAGAGGAACTTTACGTGCACTATTGGAGATGTCACTGGTTGCGGGCTGGCTGTAGAGTATGGGACCCTTGACTTCTTGGATGACATAGTCTAGAGGACCCTGTATACCTCAGATGCTCATCACAAGTTGATGAGAGGAAAAAAAAAATTCGATAGTTAACAGTTATATTTATGACCTTTAATTTTAATGTCAGGTGGTTTGCCTTTAGAAAATCAATTAATGGAATTCATATTAAGAGATGAAGAAAAAATCCTTGATGAAAATCAACAGCCATTTGTGATGAAATTTCTTGTACCAAGAGTGATAAATCTCCCAGATAAATACACATCACTGATATATATAAATATATATATATGCTTTGTACATATATATATATATCAGTTTATGATTTTAAATGTTTAAGCAGATTTTAAATGTTTAAGCAGAAACACTCCCAGATCATACTTCATAGCCATACCTAGCAATCACTGTAAAGCCTGGCTCAGTTTCTCAGTAATACATGCAAATATATTGAACAAATACAATCTAAAAATTACTCTCTGAATATACAATCTAAGAATTTTTGGCATATTATCAAAGTAAAACATCCCTCTCTATCAATTACATAGTATTAGAATGTAACATAAGTAATACACCCAGGTATCAGTTCTTTTAATTTATGGTTTTTTCTGCTCATTTTTAAATGGCTTTACTGAAAATTTATCTCTCATAAAATTCAATTCTATAAAAAGCACAGTTCAGTATTTTGGAGTACATTCATAGAGATGTACAATGATCACCACTCTAATTTTAGAACATTTCCATCACCTCGATCAGAAAGAAGTGCCAAATATCATTTATCATCTATTCTTGTTCCTTCAGCCCCTGGCAACTATTAACCCACTTTAGATTTTTATGAATTTACTTCTTCCAGAAGTTTCATATAGGAATAATTATTCAGTGGGTTCACTTTCCAGTACCAAAGAAAAAAGTAAGGTTTCAATATGCAAAGTTTTGTCTGACCTCTTTCATTTACCACAATATTTTCAAGGAGAAACTATTTTGTTGCAGCTCTCAGTATATAATTAATTTATTATAACTAATTATTATTTAATTATATGAATTGTCATATTTCATTTACTCATGAGGTGATGAAAATTTAGTGATTTTTTACTTTAGTTAGCATAAATAATGAGTGTATGAATATTAGTGTACAAATTATAGGTTGGGAATACATTGAATTCTCTTGAGTACACACCCTAGAATAAAATTACAATGTCATATTGTGGTTTGCTTTCTTTTGTTTTGTTTGAGAAGCCACCAAACTTTCTAAGTGTTCCCACCATCTTACACAAAGTCCCACAGCAGCTTCTGGGAGGTTTCATTTCATAAACTAGTCATTGACTGATTGATTTTGGTCAACTGTGCTTACAAATTAGTTTCTCACTGTGCCTTCTCTTTGGTTTCTTTAATGACTCATGACACTGAAATGGTTTTGTGTGCTTACTGAACGACTGAATGTATCCTCTGAATTAGCACTTCCTCAAATCTATGACCCATTTAGTCATAGGCATTGGTGGTTCAGTGGGAGAATTCTCAAATCTATGACCCATTTAAATTGGCTCAGTAGAGATTTTGTTGTTCAGTATAAAAGTAATCGATATATTCTGGGTTGTTTGTGGGGGGTTGTTTGTTTTATTTTTATTTGTTTATTTGTCTATTTTTGATACCGGAAATCAAGCTCTAAACCTTGCACTTTCGAGGAAGGCAATGGAATAATCACTGAGCTACTTCCTCGGCTCCTGTTCAGTATATTCTGAATAAAACATCTTCTATAAGTTATATAATTTTGAAGTATTTTCTCCCACTAAGCAGCTTCTCTTATGCTGTTCTTGAAAGAAAAAAATTTTTAATTTTCTTGAAGTCTAGTATATGTATTTTTGTTATTCATGCATAGGTTGTCATATCAAAGACTAATCTAAGGTCACCACAATTTACTCTTCATCTTTCAGAATTTTACAGTTTTTTTCTTAAACAATTCTCTGACTCACTCTCAGTTTATTTTGTGTTTTGTCTATGGTAACTGGTCCAACGTTAGTTTTTGTATGTGGATACACAGCTGTCCTAGTACTAATTTTTAAAGGTTTATTTAAATTTTCACAAATAAGAATATGCAAATTAAATTGAATTGAGCCTTCTAACTCTGTTTCCTTCAGTTGTAAACTAGAACTTACAGGCAGTACCTACAATTACTCAAGATGAAGAGGACCTGTGAAATACTGGATCATTTCACATGTAAACTTCCCTAAACCTATTAATTTCCCCTCCAGCCAGCAAACTTGCCAGTATTTTAAGAGTTGCAAATGTAGTGAGCATCTGTGTCTACTTTCTAACCTTAGAAACATATATCTGTTCAATCACAAATCACACCCTGTCTGAATATCAATAGTAGACAAGCAAATAAAAGCAAAGATAGGTTAGGTCATGACAGTACCTACCTGACATTCTTTCCAGAGAAATCTGCTGTGGGTTTTTTGACTGGAGAATTATTCTGTTCCATTTTTTTATTTGTTCATTCAAAGAAAATGTCTATTATTTGTTAGGAAAGGACAATACAACAGTTCATAAAAACAGATATCACTGATGAGCTGGGGATTTTGCTCAGTGGTTCTGATGTCTGCCTGGCAAGTGCAAGCTCCTGAGTTTGATCCATTGTGGTAACCACGTACCACAATGTCGGACATGGTGACTCACACCTGCAAGCACAGCTCTCTAGAGGTAGAGACAAGAGGATTACTATAAGTTTGAGGCTGAGTTCAGAACCAGCCTGAACTACAAAATGAGACCTTTAAAAAAAAAATCCCTTGGGGCTAAGAGGAATTGAATCCTAGTAGTTATACCTAACTTATCAAATGAATTGAATGAGAAATACAGAGCTCTGAGACATTTGCTGCAAAAGACTCTTGGTGTTGTTAAGGACTATAATGTAGATAGATTTTTTTTCAAAATCAGAAAAGATAGTCCTAAGGAATTTTTCTACTTGCTTTAAGAGCAAAAGATAAATGAAATGAACAATCAAAAGATAAACAAAATCAACTTTCCTCAAAGGAATATATAGTAAACATAAAGTCCTTAGAAGAAGAAATTGGCACTGTTGAACATGAACAGAGACATGCATTTTATCTTTAAAGATTATAGAACAGTATTAAATAAATTTAATATGCAGTAAAGCAGAATCATTTTCTAGAGAACAGATTACTCTCTAAAAGTTTCAGTATATTTCACTGTTTGCTTCTTTTTAAGTCAGAGCACGATGTTCTGGATGAATTTTGAAAGTAATTCTCTGGTTTTGCTTTCACTATCCTCTTCCTATCAGTCTTCATATACTTTTGATTGTTCGTTCTCCTGTATAATTTTATGTTCTTGCTTTAGTACTCCGGCGTTGTAATCAGTTTAACTTCTACTAATACTTTGTTTCAGTTGAATGGGATAATAGCAGTCCAGGTTCTTGTGCAGGAAAATGAAAGAACTATCAAGCATACATCCTGTAGTAAGTAGTAAATTCTTAACTTATTAAAGATCATGGAAAAGCTACCTACAGGAAAATGAATTACACCTACTAGAAATTCAATTGTGAGGAAATCAAGAGAAATAATACTGTGATACATGTAGAATAGTGGCATTTTGAAGGACTTCTCCTGGAGAAAAAGGAGACTCAGGCTTTCAAAATGCAAAGGCCAGACACCTCTGACTTTTGGGGCCTCCCACTAAACCTTTCACTGGTTCCAGTGCTGGGCTGAAGGGCAGGACAAATCTTAGGCCTTTGTTATTTTATTTCTTAGTTCTTAGCACAATGGAAGCGCAAATCACCCTAGGGTGTTGTTTACAGCTGAATGGATGGAAGGGAGTAACTCACTCATTTCCTTTATTTCTAATTGTACTATTTTTATATCTTTGCAAATTAAGAGATCTTCATAACTCATTCTAAGAAGTAGTCCTCCTCATTATTTTCAAAGCTCCCAGAGGTCAACACAGAGAGATCACTAACACAAAGATGGAGATTCAAACTCTAATGCAAATAAGTTATAAGTTCTTGTACAAATTTCTTTATCTTACGTGGATACAGCTTTTTTTTTTAATTCGTTCAACTCTATCTAGCAGCCCTGCTAGCTATAAAATTAGATCTTATTCAGAACATCTTTCTATATTTCAAAATACCTTTCCCATCCTTAAACTACTTTTTTGTCTAATAATATGAAGAAGATCTGTTCACTCCACTCACTGGAATATTTGACTCTCATTTGAAGAATGGTCCCAAGTCATGGCCCTTCTGGAAATCCTGGAAATGACAAAAACACAGTTGGAGTTGACTTACAAAAGGCAGGATAAGGAATGCTCAAACGAATCACAAGAGTTGATTCTCCACATCAGGGTAAATTGTTATTCACTTCCTGTGAGCAGTCAAATAACTATTTACAAAGCTATTACAGGACTCATTAATTGTCATTATTATTCATGGGCATCACTGCAATTACCAAAGTGCCTCACTGCACTTTACCTTGGCGTTTCTCTTTTTAATTAGTCATATTGAGTGTTACTAGCTGACCTCCTTGCATAATGGATAAGGCTAAAGAAGTGAAGGAAGCACAGAGCAATGTGATTAAAAGTAGGAACTGTTGAAGGAGGAGAAAGGGGTGAGTCTGAAAGTCAGTCCATGGCACTCCATCACCAACCATCGGGTGCAACTTCACTTGTGTAGAAACCAAGAGAAATGACACTGCTACACGTGAAGAATAATGGCATTTTCATGGACTTCTGTTTCTACTTGGAAACAAGGGAGATTCTGTCTTGCAGGGCCTGGAAAACAGGAATTCAGTTGTCAGCAGGACTCCTACCCTGTTATTTAAGCATTTAACCCAACGCCCCAGTGAAGCATGGTTAATAAGAAATCTGCCCATAAGATCAACTTATATTGATGGGACTCACTGTCAAGTGGCACTAGCACATTCAAAACTTACAATTTATTATTTAGGTTGATTTGTCCTTCTGATTCATTTGAAATAAAAATTGGTACCTTTTGCTAGCATTTTCAACCTGGAATGTAATGATTTTTTTTTTTGTTTTTGTTAATATAATGCAATTTTTTGCATCAGCCTTTGTGATGAATAGGAATAATGTACTTGAACAAAGGGTTCATATTTATTATATTATTCAATGTTTGCTACATATATCAGTCAATCAAACCATTGTTGATTCTACCATATACATATATATATATATATATATATATATATATATATATTACAATGTGACAATTGCTAATGTGAAAAGTAGAGTAACAACAGCAGTAGAAGAGTAGCTAGTTGTTATAATAAGTATTATAACAGCCTAGAAATAATAGTTTCAAGTAGGAGGATATATTTGATAGGAAATTTCATAGGGAAATATTCATGAAGAAAAAAAGATGAAACTGGGCATGATACTGTATTTTGGCAAGTGTATATAAAGGAAATGATAAAGCAAAGAGAAAAGATAAATGATAAGATAAAGGCAGAAAGATCTTCATTTTGTTTTTGAGAAAATGAAAACCTTATTCTATAGGAAACCTTTTAAGAATCATTGAAGAAAAGTGTTCTGAAAACATGTAGAAAACTTGTAGAATCTTAACAGTTCAGAAAAACATATATACTCAATGTCACGCTGCCATAGTGTTGTTCTTGACGATATTTTAAGTGTTCTTCAGTGGCTACTGGCACATTGATAGACTGAGCCTTTAGAAGCTGAAGCAGTGGCTTTATCACAACTGAGGAACCACTAAGTGCTGTCTGCTATGGACGGCACACATAAATCCTCTTGTCAAAATAGGCTTTCTGTTGTGAGGAAAAGGAAAATTCATTCCAGTGCACAGGACTAAAATCAGCAGCTAGCTGGAAAAGCCAAGTTTATTGTAACTGTGTGAGAGCGGGCTGATATTGGGAGAAAGAAATAGCAGCCGCAAGCTGGAAGAAATTTCACCCTTGAGTGAATAGTCTAACTCTGAGAGACAGATATTAGCAGCTAACTGGGAAAGAAATTAGGTTTATATAGGTATTGAAAGGGATAAGGAATCTGGGGTGAAATATTTGTGATTGAGTCCAGGGACAGTAGGTGTATAGACAATCACTAACTTTTGGTGTTGGGGGGGTGTATACATTGTTTTGAGTACCTTTGTCCTATTTACTGGAAGCTGCTGTTTGGTTTGTACTCTGTTTAGACCAGGCCTGACAGTACCCACAGACACTTGGGATGACTAGCTGGGGTGTCTAGTTTCAAATACTGGGATCTGTCTTTTCTACAGGTTTCATAGAAAAGTAACATGAATGTGCTGACCAAGGAGCATGCATTTACTGGACAAATAGGATGTATACTAGAATTAAGATGTGAGAGTCAAAGGTACCAGAGCCTGACACCAATTTCTGGGCCTCTCTGAACTCAGAGGGCAAGAACAGGTCTGAAGTGGTCTGAGGAGCTCCGATGAACAAGAGAAACATCAGGCAGAAGACAATTATAGAATTAATAAATAATAAGATTCAAATGAAGAAGATACATTTCAGAGGTGAAATTTCATATTTAAATTTGAACACTGGAATCACAATTGATTGCAAAACGTCGGAATGGAAATAGGGAGTCATTCCATGTGAGAAAATTTGCGTAAAGACAGAACTTGGTATTTAGGCAGTTATCCATGGGAAAAATCAAAAGAGCCAAATGAAACCAGCATGAGAAGGATAAAGAGTGTAAATTCCTGGAGGAGCATTATCATAGACAGGGAAGTTAGGTAGAAAGATTGTAGGCAGTCAGAGTTAGGCCTTCTAGAGCATCAAGGCAAAGGGAAAATACATTATTACAGCAGTGGCCAGAGACATATCCACTGAAGACTATGCCCCAAGAAAAAAACAAATGACCAGGTCTGACTAGTCTCCAAAAGACAAAGCAAGCGGTAGTACCTGCCCTAGTGAGGTCTAGATAAACATAAGTCACCCCACTGAGTGACCAAGACCTCCAGACCCATCATTTCCCTATTGGATCACTACTATCTAAATGACTAACTATACTTGTAATCTTATGAGTTGATCATAGTTTTAATTTACCTCATAGCCATGTGAGTTTTTCTCTATAAAACTTTCCAGTAAAGTACCCCTCTGGCCCTTCAAAAACTATCTTTTCAATTAATATTTTCTACTGTTAATCTCTGTTGCTCCTAGAAATCATTCTTTGATTTTTAGAGAACATGAAGATAATATCAGAAGTTAGATACTATAATATTTCCCTTATGTCATTTTTTAAATTATCTTTATTGGTACATTAAATATACACATCATGATTGCACTCCATAATGGGGATTTGTACCAGTATAAGACACAACTTAATTCTCATTTTTCCCATAGCCCCACCCATCCTACCACCCCCC
>PVIR01010489.1:0-49959 GCA_004026965.1 Petromus typicus | reverse complement strand
CTCTTATCACAGTGACATATGTGCACCCATGTTTATAGCAGCCCAGTTTGTGATTGCTACATCTTGGAAACAACCCAAGTGTCCATCAACTGGAGACTGGATAAAAAAGCTGTGGTTCTTCTACAGAATGGAGTACTACTCTGTCATAAAAAATGATAAGTTTGAATCATTTCTACTTAAATGGACATACCTTGAGGATTCCTCATAAGTGAAATAAATAGGTCACAGATAGATACATATCGCATCTTTTCTCTGGTATGAGAAAATGAAGATGTAAATGAGTCCTAGCATTGTATGTTATATATTGTGAAATAGAAAATGCTCAATGTAAAATAAGGTGAAAGGGGACAATGTTGAGATTGTAACAAAAAAGTAAGGAACAAATTTTATATATATGGGGGGGTGGTAGGGTGGGAGGGGCTATGGGAAAAAATGAGAATTAAGTTGTGTCTTATACTGGTACAAATCCCCATTATGGAGTGCAATCATGATGTGTATATTTAATGTACCAATAAAGATAATTTTAAAAAAATCATATGGAAATCCAGAATAGCAGATTTTTAACCTGAACTGGAATTGAAAAATACAGGAGAGAAGTCAAGCATGAGATAGGGTTAGGATAGCTGACATTTGAATCCTGGATCAAGAACATGAGGAGTTTTAAATCTACCTGCCTCAGTTTCCTCATTTTAAAAATACAGTGATATTAATACCAAACTGAAAATTGTTATGATGGTTTAAAAACCAAAGCATTGAGACAGAGCCTTAAAAAGGAAAAAGAATGCATTTGTTGCTCACCACATTCAATATAAAATCCCTACTTGTTGACTGTGAATAAGAATTTCTGAAGAGCATTATGCTGACCCTCCAGCTTTGGTCTTCACCAAGGACAGAGGGAGTGCCAAGACACCTGTGTGACAGGTACTTGGACAGCGTGAAGTCTTCCCTTGCATTTCCAGCTCTAAAACACCTGAGTGTCTGTGAGCACTGGAGGAAGGGTGCCTTCAATTCTTTCAGGGGAGGAAAACTTGCAGGTACAAGTTAAAGATTCCAGTGATGTAGAAGCTCCTCTAAAACTTACTCATTGTACTAGCATATGATACCACAATCACAATAGAGGGTATATATCCAAACCAAAAGAAAATCCACATGTCAAAGAGATATACATTCTCACATGTTTGTTGTATCCCTATTCACAACAACCAAAAATCAAAACAACCTAATTGTTCATTGTCAATTAATAGGTAAATAGAGTATGGTGCCTGTATGTAATAGAAAATATTCAGGAGTAAAGAGGAATGGCCACTAGCATTTGCAGGACTATGGTACACTTGGAGAATACTGTTATGTGAAATGTGGGAGGCCTTTCTTTTAATAAAGATTGGATTGGAAGAAGTAAATCTATGAATTTTTAGCAAAAATGAACTTTGAAAGGAAACTCAGCATATGTGAAATTGTCCTGAAACAGAACAATAAATGTCATATAGTCTCATTCATATGAGGGATGTAAAGAAAACTTGATCTCATAAAAATACAGAACAGCATATTAGTTATTTGAGACTGAGGAGAAATCAGAGAGAAGGAAAGAGGAGGAAAGGCTGGCCAATGAGTACAAAACTGCAGTTAGGAAGGGGAGTAAGTTCTGGTACCTTAATTGTGTATTAGATGTCACTAAAAATAACAACTGGATTTTGAAAGTCTCAACACAAAGAATAGTTAAGATGGGAATACACTTAAGCAGTATAATTCGATTATCATATTTTGAATTCATGTACTAAAATATCACAACATCCCTCACAAATATGTACAAGTGTGATATGTCAACCAAAGACAAAATAAACGTTAGATTTGTCAAATGAACAAAATTAAAACAAAATAATCAAAGTGACAAGCACACAAAAAATCCTGCCTAGAAATAGAGACAGAAAATATACAAAGAAACGCCTTCTCTCTCTGCAGTGTTTTTTGTCCTTTCTTTGTGTTGCACTTAAGAAGTTGCCCACCATTCCTAAGTTTTTTGGGGTATTACTGAAAATTTTGAAAGGACTGTCAGATACACATGTGGGAGACCTTTCTTTTAATAAAAATTGGATTGGAAAAAGTAAAATTATGAATGTTTAGCAAAAACAAACTTTGAAAGGAAACTCAACTTCTTTTTTTTAAATATTTCCTTGGGCATTTTTCTAAAATCAGCCTCGTTTCTGCATAATATTTTTCTTGGTTGAGCAAAGCCTGGTTAAAATATTCATTATTTTTTTAGTGTACTATGCTGCTATTTGCAGCTTCAGGTAGTTAATATTTTTGTTTAAGCTTTGCAGTTCAAATGGGAAAATCCACTCTAAATACTATTGCTAAACAGCATGAAGGAATCCTTCGAAACAGGAGGTCTCTTTCCTGAATGCCAATCAGTGTGGCTTTCCTCTGTGGCTAGGAAAGGAAGCACTGACCAATGTTTGCACTCCACCATGTCCTGCATGTCACAAGCTTAATTTCCAACACTGGCCGCCTTGTCGGGCAAGTTTCCGGATGGCAGAATGAATTGAACCTCTGAAGGCGCGTGGTGCTACTGTGTCTCTGGATGACGTCAACATCTTTTGGGACAGCAGCATGAAAAAGTAAAATATAATCAGAAAGGGCCTGGCAAGAGATTACCTCACAGAGTGTATATGAGTTAACGGTGTAGGCCAAACCTATAAGAAAAACCACCCTGGGTGTTTGTTTATAGATGAAATTTGGCTTAAATGAAAGTGTGATTGGAAGTGTGTGAAAGACTACATCTTCAGTAAGCAAGTTGGATTCACTCCCTAGCTTCACATGAGTGAACTTAGGTTTTCATGACTATTTTCTTCCAACAGCTACTGTACACCAACTGCACGGATCCTATCACATTTCCTGCCCACAATAGCTTAGGTGGGAATTGCTAATAAGGAAAATAGAAAGGTAGGATGAAGAGACTTAAGAATACTTTCCCAAGAGATGAATATTCTGTTTGTTTCCCTTTCCATGCACTCATTGAATACAAGACTTGAGTGTGGTCTCAAGTTCATGTGCAGTGTTACTTCTCATCCACACCTTACTACTGTGGCTCTGTCTGTGTCTTTTTTAGAGAAAATAGTCTATCAACTTGGAACTTTGACATTTGTTTTAGCTGAAGAATGATGTATAGCATACACCATATTTTGTGGCACAATTTTTTCTTATATTTTTGTTTTCTTTCTCATAAATAATGTAATGGAAAAAACATTGTCATCCCCAGATAATTTCCACATGTAGTTTCCAATCTTCTCCACCATGGCTAGTTGTTTTGCTTCTAAGTCTTTAATCAGTTACCAAATGGCTTTGCCTGAAGAGTCAGCATCTTGTCAATTAACCACTGAGATGCCGAGGATGAGGGCAAATGATGCTGTGTTGTTTTCTCCCTTACTTCTTTTTTCCTTAACTTATCCCCTATCCTACCTCAAGACTATCTTTCTACTCAGGAACACAGAGCCCCAGTTTGACTAAAATAGACCTAGACTATTACTTCCAGGTAACTTAATCCAATGCCGCATCACCACTAACTCCAAAATAAAGGGTATTCTTTATAAATCAAAGCTCTTCTAACCTTGTCTTTCTCACTGCTCAGGGTGCTTTTCCTAACCACACATTTCAGAGTTGAGAGGCAAACTGTCTTTAATTATTTCTTCTATGCATTGTCCCTTCTTCCTCATAACAATAGCAACAATATTAATCAGCAACAACATCAAATTCTTTCATATGATGCCATTAAATTATACCTTTTCTCTTTCCTTGCATTCTTATCTAATTACCTTATGGTCATTGCCTCCCATGAAAGTCTCACTGGCACTAGTTGTTGTTTTCCTATTTTTACATAGTACAAGAATGGCAGCACTCCTACCTTATGCTTCATTCCCCCCTTCTCGTTTTCCTGTATTTCACTCAGTTGCACTTCACACAGTCAATCCTTGGACTTTGTTATTTCATTGAACTACTCTATCTTGAAAATGGAAGTATTCTGTTCTGAATTCAGCCTCCTTGTCAAGATGAGAGTTTAACCTAGTTGTATTATGACAGTCTTTGGCTTCACAGCTTTTCTTTCCATTCTGCCTTGTGCCTTTTACCAAGTAATATTTTAAGATATTAAGTAAGTATGTTAATAACTGCCTTGTACCTTAAATGGCTTTGTTTCTGTCAGACTTCATTCTCATTTCACTAACTCTCTAGCTTTCCTTAGGTATAGTTTATATGTGTGCTCTACAGTCACATGTTGCTAGAAAAATTCACACAAGAATGTTACTGGGTAATACCGTCAGATGGTAGTTATCATTCCGAATAGTTTCTCAGTACTACTGGTGCTTTGCAGATTGACACCAGTAAAGGTTTCAATTCTTCATCTTTCTCTCTATCCATATCTCATTGCCAGTGTGATTTTGGAGACTTTTCCAATTAAAGAACAAGAATCTGCTTCCCCAGGGTTTTATCCTAAATGTGGAGACATAGCTTGGTTTGGGCAGGGTGACCCTACCAGAAGGAGTGGTACAGTTACGAGAATGTGCTTACACTTTTCCACACCTGCTATTACAACTCAGTCTCGACCATGAGAACCTCTTGGACTGATGAACCAGAATCAAAGGTTATATCGAGGTTATATCATTTATCCCAGTGATTTTGCTGAAGCCAGTTCAGATAACTGACAATACAGCAACTTCACAATGTGTGATCAAGCTCAGATGACTTCAGAAGAAATATTAAGCTAATCAACAAAACAACAAGGTTATAAAAGTTAATCGCTCTAAGTCACTTTCTTTGGGTTTCTTTGTTACACAGCACTGCTGTGGTGATATGTGACTAAAACATATATCCTGCTGTGTTTTTCTGGCTTACTTGTCCTAATCCTGAAAGCAATTTAATATCTTCACTCTCTATAAATAGTCAAATGCTTTGAAAACATAAGAAAAACAATCTAAACCTAACATCCTTAAATTTTACAAAATCTGGAAGCTAAGATTCTCATTACTGTCTGTATTCTTTGCCTCTCAGGTGTCAGGAGCGTTCTGGCCACTGTGCTACTGATGGAACAGCAAGTTAACACTTTAGAGTCTGTCCCTTTATTGTCGCTAGCTTGTATTTTTCATATGTCTTCTGCTTTTTTGTTCCATATGAGCTCTTTTCCCCTTGATTTATTTCTATGTATGGCGATTAGCCCATTCCTTCTACGACAAATCATGATGTTAGGTCACCATTGGCACTAAAATAAATATTTTTCAATTTTCAGTTTACTTTTCAGATGCACTTACACTTATTGACTCTTCCTTGATTCTTGACATGCTTGTTTTATCTGTATGTTTTAGAAGTGTTTCTGTTTTCCCATCATATTTTTACTTAATTCTCTTCTTTTTAAATTTATATCTTTATTGGTACATTATATATACACATCATGATGATACTCAACATTGAGAATTTTCACCAACATATGACACTGCCTAATTCATATTTTTTTCCTCTTCCTTACCCACCCTACATCCCTCTGCTCTTTAAATACATAAGCTTTGTTTCCTTTATCATAACATTATTTTTCCCCTCATTACTTACCCCTACACCTCATTTTCCTTTGAATAATTTCTACTTCACAATATCTATTATATATTCTAGAACTCATTTACATCTTAAATTTCTCACACCAGAGAAAAGATATATTTGCCTATCTGTGACCTATTTATTTCATTTATGAGTATGTCCCTAAAAATGAGAAACCAACAGCCAGCACCAACTACAGCCAACTACTAAATGGTTAATTCTTTTCTGAGAAATGCTTCAGATTTAATCTCATTTACTGTCCAAAAATATTATTTTATGTTGTTTATTTCTAGATTCATTTATCATACTGTACATTCAAACAAAAAGATCTCATATAGCCCAGTATTTTCATTTATTGCCTCACTACTGATGATGTATCAAAACTAATGTCGCTAGCACAGAACTTGTGTCTGAGCCTAAGCCCATCTATTCCTCTACTTCTCCAATATCTCCATTTGGGTTTCATCTAGGACCATCAAATTCAGAGTTTCAGAATAACCTCCATTAGCATCCCTCCCTCCAACCTCATTTTGCCTTCAATGTCAACTCTCTTGTGGAATGAAACTATCTTCCAAGTAGTTAAATAAACCAAAAACCTAGGAGTCATCCTTCAAATATCCCATAAAATACAGCTAGTGATGGATCCTGTTGTGTTACCTTCTTCATACCAGGAGAAAGCTGACAATCTGCATTCCTTTTAGGACCATCACCTTATTGCATAGGACTTCTTTATTTTGCCTAATTTCTACCTCACAGAACCTCACTACTATTAAAACATATTTAGAATATCTGACTCGTACCTTTCTTCCTTTCTTTTCTCTCTCTTTCCTCTTTCACACATATACACACAGACAAACACACATACACACAGGTGTTTAAAACATATTAAGTTATTATGGGAGTGAGGACCAAAATCTTTACAATACATGTGGTAGACAGTACGTAGACCACCTAGTTTTACAGTGTCATTTATTGTGTGCCCCACTGTGCTCTGTAGCCACTCTGACCTTTCTCCACTCATTTTCTAACTTTGCTCGTGTTCTCCAGTGATAAGTCAGACGTACTTCCTGAGAAGAGACAGCTGTGGATTCTCTAAGCACATGACCTGATCTGACTCTGAAGAGCACCTCATTTTTCATGTTCCATCGTTTCTTCCAAGAACCACCTATGCGCAATATTAAAACTTCTCCAACCATATACAGTATCCTGGTTGTTTTCTCTAAGTTTCCATAAATCTTCTAGTTTGTTTGCCATTATTGTGCCCTTATTTTGACACATATTCTTAAGTATTCTCTCTATGCTTTTTCTCTATATTTTCTCTCTTATTTCTTATTTCTCTCTATATTTCTCACTTATTTTCTCTATACTTTCTCTCTTATCCTTTCTATAAATTACTCAAACATTACAACACACATAAGTGTGGAGGAAATTCAAAGTAATCCTTCATGCAATCTTTCCTCTTACTCTGAGTAAGTTCTGCAATTTCAGGAATGTGTCTGTCATATTACTAGAGTCACCCTGAAGCATAGTTTTGCAGAGTGAGTATCACAGAATATTGTTTGAATGAAAGAATGGGAAATCAGTAAAGAGACAAGAATAATGAAATAAAGAGAAGAGGGAAAAAAAGGCAACCACACAGAATAAAAACAAATGATATTACTGTTTCTGGCTCTACAATTCAACTCTCAATGTACATGAACTAATCCTGTTCCCTTTCATTGTAATTACCATTGTAATTACCACAGCCTTCTCTTTTTCCTTAAAGAGGAGTGAAATTTGCTGAGCTTGTGCCTAGCCCTTGATATGGTGGTGTCTTTCATTTCATTTAAGAAAAGCATAGATAAATGTTTCTGATGCAGTCCTGGCAAGACTGAGTCTGAAGTGGTCTCGTAAATCTCCAGAAAATGAGGTGGAGTACAAACCTTCAAAGGCTATCCTAGGCTATGCAACCTGCCTCCACAAGCTCCGCTTCCAGCCTGCAGCCTGTGTAGAATGTAGTGGATCTCATGGAACTAGTTCTGTCCCTACAAGCGGAGTGTCTCTCCTTTGACCTCTCACTTTCCCTCTCTTTTGATCACTTATGTCACTCTTCTCTTATTTCTTTGTCTTGGCCTGATTCAACAAATGTCTCATCTGCTACCATGGTCATGTTCTAGTTTTAGTTCATAGTCAACAGTGTGAGTGGTGAGGCTATAAATTCAGACAAGGTCTCGTGTCCTCGGTCATGATGTTTTGAGGGAGGGGATCTTATAGAATGGGAATTTTCAATTAAAGATGACACAATGTTCAATTTAAAGCTCAGGGAATATACAAATATATACTGTGATATGAAAGACACCTAGGATAGAAGAAATCCAGTGTACTATCTCAGAAATTACTGCAGAGGTCTGGTAGAATAGGGAGAGTTGGAGACTAGAGACAGCAATACTAATAAGAAATGTCAACAGGATTGCTGCCATCTCTTACCCAGTGCAAGAGCAATCTGTCCAAGGCTGTGTTCAGCCATATTCACAGATCACAGACCGGGCTAATTTATATACCTTCACAAAGTTCAATTTTTAGTTAACAATTTAAACACATTTTGAAGCTTTGTCACCTATTTATAGCTATCTATCTATCTATCTATCTATCTATCATCTATCTATCTCTATCTATAATGAATTTGATTCTCTTGCCATCTAGCCAAAGCATCCTTTTTAAACTTTGTCTAAAGAATCTAGGTTCTAGCACCTAGACTCTGGTTCTAGGATCTTGACCTAGAAGGTTTATTTAAATGAAGAGGCAGTGGTCTGAACCATTCCACTGACTGGGTTGGACATTGGTGTTAGTCCAAAAAGCTGGGCTTTTGATTTCCAAGGTGACCAGTGTGTGGCTCCAGCAATTCAGAGGGGCACTTACATCTCTCTTTTCTCAACACTTCAAATGAGCTAGTGATAAAAACAAGCCTCTTAAAGCTTCTATAAGAACTATGACCCCAGGTGCCTGAGCTTTTACAGTTGCTGAATGTTTTCGTATGTCTCCTTATAGAACATAATTTTCCTAACAAAGTAGCATAATGGTCACCCTGATTCAGGAAAAGCTACTAATCTGAATGGAAAAATGTTTACATTTTAGGAAAATATTAGTTAGGTCATTTGTGTAAAAAAAATTGATCCTCAAATGACCTGTTCTAATTGCTTTCAAACGGTATTTTCTGTACCTTTAGTACTCATAGAGAACAGAGGTTAAGACAACATGAAAAAGTTACATGTCTAAAATGCACAAAACTCTATTTGAAGTGCAGAATGACTTAGTATGTGGATAAACACAATTCTGAAGAAAGTTCTGTGAGGGAAAGTTAACCCAGCATTCCAGCCTTTCAAAGTCTTTAGACATTTATGAGCCCTTATCCTATTTCAATTATTAAATTAGGATTCAGCTACATGTTAGTGCCAAAAACATAAAAAAGCCCTTGCTTTCATAAAGTATGTTCTAAAAGGACAAATAAATATTAATTAGGAAGTTACAATAATAAATATACTTGTATATTATGAGGCTGTATCAGTGCTATATGGTCAGGGCTTGCAGACATTCACTGTCCAAGAACCTATGCTATTTGCAGAATTAACAAGTAAATGTATGTCTTCTAAAGTTGAAGTAGATCTTCAAGCAGACAGGAAACTTTGAGAGTGGAACAGAGGAACAAATCTGTACTAAGAGTAGATATCCTCAAATATCAAAAGCAGTATATAACCAATAATGTGTGTGTGTGTGGGTGTGTGTAATGGGAGGACAAATGAGGAAAGTCAAAATAGGTGATAGTTTGGGAACACATGGCAGAGATAAGTAAAACACTGTTTGACTTTATGAGTTGTAGTATGCATAGTTGATATTGTGAAATAGAAAATATTTAAAAGGAAAGAGTGTAAGGGTAAATAACAAGGGGAAAGCGAATGTGGTAATAATAAAGAAAACAAAGATTGTGTATATAGGGGGTGGGGGAATGCAGGGTAGGTGGAAAATGGAAAAAATGTGTATCAAGTCATGTCATATTCTGGTACAAACTCTTAATGTTGAATGTGATTATGATGTGTACTCATAATGTACCAATGAAGATAATTTTTTAAATAAGTTTTAAAATTGTATACACAGCAACTCAATTCTACCTTGCTACAGATCTATGAAAAAGGTTCACTTCTGGGCACCATTTTAGACATGAAAAAATGAAAGTACAAAGGTTATATCTTTTGCCCACCCAAAGAATCAGCTGCTGAGGCAGATTCTACACCCAGCCAGTGACTCCAGCTCCACAACCACACTTACTGTTTGGTTTAACCTTTTGGAGAATGCAAGGAGCACTTCCTCAAAGGAAAATAATGCTCTCATTCAATGAGTTCAAAGCACGAGCAGCCCTCTGATGAGGTCTAGAAATTCTTATATGTATGGGATCAAAAGAGATTTTATGAAGGAGTTGCAATTTAAGGCAGGCCTTAAAAGGCAGACCAAGTTTTGATGGTCTTGCACAGTGGAAAGAAGATGTGGTTCTTTTATAGAATGAAGTATTACTCTGCCATTAAAAATGATATGATTGAGTTATTCATACTCAAATGGATGTACTTTCAGGATATCTTCATAAGTGAAATAAATAGGTCACAGATGTGTAAATATCATATTTTTTTCTCTGGTATGAGAAAAGGAAGATGTAAATGAGTTCAATATATATAGTTGATATTGTGAAATAGAAAATATTTAAAAGAGAGGGTGTAGGGGTAAATTATGAAGGGGAAAAGAATGCGATAGTAATAAATAAAAGGAAACAGGAAACAAAGCTTGTGTATAGAGGTGATGGGGGGTTGCAAGGTAGGTGAGGGAAGGGGAAAAATGAGAATCAAGTCATGTCATATTCTGGTGCAAACTCTCCATGTTGAATGCAATGATGATGTGTATTCATAATGTACCAGTAAAGATTTGAATTTAAAAAATAAAAGAAAAGATAAAGTATTAAAGATGTAGAAGTGGACCATTCTGGTAAAAGGTAGTAAAAGAAAAGAAGTGATAAGAAAGAAATTGTTTTTTAAAAGTAGGCTAAAAAGAGAAAAGTGGCACTCAACTTACAGATTCATTGATAGAAAATATAGAAGTGACTGAATATTTCCAAAATAAGTTAAATAAATATATCTCTATCTGGCTTTACTCCCATAGAAGAACTTGGAATTTATTAGGAAAAGTGTTTTAACTATTTAGGGTGGTATAAGAAAAATACTGTAGTCTGGTAGCTGAAACTCATTATTTGCTCCTCACACTTCTAGTGGTCTGAAGGCAAAAGCCAGGGTTGGCTGGGCTGGAGTTCAACACAGGCAGTGTTATCATGACTCCACCCTCAGCTAAACCAGGACTGCTTGCCTCTTCAATCAGCCTTCAACAACCTGCCTCTGTGCATGCGTTAGCCAATCTGTGACTGACTTCACTCATATGTTTATGCCCTCTACCATTTACTATATAAATGACTGTACTTTGCTTTAATGGTGGAACAGATCCCAAAACATTCCCCAGAGTCTGTGTGATGACTCTGCACACTCATCCTACTGGTTCGAGTTTCCTTTATCTTCAAAAAGAAAACAACAATGGTCAAAATTCTAAGGTCCACTGGAGTATGAATGACTCAATCTTATCACTTTTAATGTCAGAGTAATACTCCATTTTGAGGACATCCTGATAAGTAAAATAAATAGGTCACAGGTGTGTAAATACCATATCTTTTCTCTGGTATGAGAAAGTGAAGTTGTAATTGAGTTGTAGTATGTATAGTTGATATTGTTAAATAGAAAATATTTAAAAGAAAAGAGGGTGTAGGGATAAATAACAAGGGGAAAAAGAATGTGACAGTAATAAAGAAAAAAGGAAACAAAGCTTATGTATATGGGATGGGGTTGCAGGGAGGGGGAAAGGGGAAAATGAGAATCAAATCATGTCATATTATGATACAAACTCTCAATGTTGAGTGTGATGATGATATGTGTTCATAATGTACCAACAAAGATTTAAGTTAAAATCTTGTGTATTCTGGTACAAAATCTCCATGTTGAATGCGATGATGACGCGTATTCATAAAGTACCAATAAAGATTTAAATTTTTTAAAAAAATTCCAAGGTCCAGGAACTGGCAGATTTGGTGTCCAATGAGTTAAAGATGTTTCATTTTCTAGATGTCCATCTTCTTTCACATAGCAACACAGAGCAACAGAGCTCTCTGAGTCTTTTTTAAAATTTTAAATCAGAGCTCTAAGATTGTTTATGAAGATTCTGCCCTCATTACCAAAATACTTCTCCAAAGATCCAACTACCTAATATTTTCACATAGAGGGTGTAGTATTTCAATACACAAACTCTAGAAGGAAAATAACATTGAGTCTGTAAAACTCAGGAAGAGACTTATGACCAGATAAACAGTTAAGATAATTTTTCATTAGTCCAGCAAGAGATACTAAGACCTTGATAATGTTCCAGTAATAGGAAAGAGGAAAGAGTCAACTACACTTAGAAATAAAGCAGCAACAGAGTTCATATCATTCCCATTTTTCTATTATTATAAGAATCAGTTGGATATTGAAGAATGTATAGAGTTCCTTTCTAATCACACATAGATTTTAGGGACTGTAATACTTTTTTCATATGATTTTCTGAGTAGGTCCTGAGTTATTCTGACTCTGTGCTCTGGGGCCAGTATATTTTATAATCAACTATTGTACATGTATAGTGATTTAGTGCTCAGTATGTGTATTAGTCAGTTTTGTATTTCTACAACAAAATACCTAAAAAAACTGACTCACAAAGAGGAAAAAACTTATACTGGTTCCCCCTTGTGGAGTCCATGCCCAGTTGGCTCCACTGATTGATTCAGGTCCATGGCAAATCAGTATATCATGTTGGTTGATGTGGCAGAGTGAGATGCTAAGCTCATGGCAGCAGTGAGGGAGGGGTGCAGCTCAGCCTTTGACAAGGCCCTAACAACAGTGATGGAAGACATCCTGCTTGGCCATAGCTCTTAGAGGTTGACCCACTTTACAATATTGGGAAAGTCAAGGTCCCCAGGGGCATTTTGAGGGTGCAAGAACAGTAGTCAGGGGTGAGTAGATAAAACATATCTGGGTCTTTCTGAAACTTGAATTTTAGAATTTTTTTTTCATTTATTGAGTTTATTGGTACATTTTAGATATACATTATGGTCACATTCAACATTATAAATTGGCATCTGTACATGATTTATCTTTATTTTCATTTTTCCCATTCCCTTGTGCTCTCTACCATTCTCAACCCCTTATACACATTAGCTTTTTTCTACTTCCTTATTTCTACCACTAAACTTTTTCTCTTTCCCACTTTCCCCTACTTCACTTTTCCCTTTTTCCTTTGAACATTTTCTTCTCATATAAAAACATTTTTGTGTGTATTTTCCAAACAGAAACAAACTCTCCACTGTTCCAATATTTCTGAGGTCTCAATTGTCCTGTGATATTGTGATGAAGTGCAAGATTACATCAACATAAGATCCTCCTGAACTCAGGTTTTCTCTGCCCTATGAGTTATTTGATCCTCCCTCCGATAATAGGATCCTCATGAATTTAGGATTATCTCCACTCTAAGAGTCATCTGAGTCATTTGATATGAACTAACCTAATTAGTGGTGGCAAACTCAGGGTCTGTTGTCTTTGCTGCTGAGAGCAGCATTGATCAGGCCCAAAACTCAGCTTCTTCTCTTAAGTCTCATTTCTGTCTATTTATTTTATCTTGTGCTCTTGTGGCTCACGAGTGTCTAGGTCTTGCTATAGTGCTTCTAGTAATGTTCCTCATCCATGTTCCCAACATTCCATTACCAACTGTGTATCCAAGATGTAATTTAACTCTCATACTAACTACAGAATTAACATGGATCCCATCCATATGTTAAGGAGCTCAGACTAATAAGACTTTCTGGATTCCTGCCATAAATAAGGCCCTCAAACTTTCTGTATTTTTGCTGACTAACTCTCAAGATATTCCCTATGATCTCTCTCAGGTATAATTTCCTAAAACAATTTGTGGAATTGTGGAAAGTGCCAATCTTATAATTAAGTTTTATTGTAAAGAATACAACTCAGGAGGACCCAAATGGAAGAGAGACATAGAGAAAAATATGGACTGTGGAGGAGTGGGTGGAAATTCCCTGCTCTCCCCAGGCACTGTTGCATCAGTCCATGGATGTATTCATCAACCCAGACACTCCTAATTTCACTGTACCTTAGATTTTAATCAGGGTTCTATTATATAAGATGAGTGATTAACTTACTAACATTGGAAATTGAACTCCATTTTCACCTGTACTTTTTTCCATAGAGGATTTAGGGCCATCTTTCAGATGACTAGAATCCATCCTTAAACTGCCTGGCATCACCCACGTGGATTCAGTTAAGAATTATTACTTATAAAGATCTGTTCTCTCTGGCATTGCTTTTTGCAAACCTGACTATTCATATCTTTACTCTCAGCCACACCCACTCCATTTCTCTCCAGATCATCTCAGCCCTATCTAGGAGAGCCAAATCAAAGGAGCTGCTATTAGATATCCCAAGTCATCCTGCTAAGTGGAAAACTAAATAAGAATCTAGGCGATCTGTCTGCAAGTCTTGTGTTCTCCAAAACTTTGATTCATAACTTCTGAGTAGTTAAGAACATTGGAAGGTGAGTTTGTGTGAATGCATGTGTGTGCGCACATATATAGTTGTTAAGGGATTCGTGTAACACACACTTTTATATAAACAATGACACAAGTCCTCCCATTCTGTGCTCAACCTTTCAAATATATTTCTGATTCCTTGATGTTTCTGCCATTCACCAGATTCAGGCCACTATCCCTTTATATCTGAGTGCCTGGAGCACCCTTTCTCTAGCACTTCATTTTCCAAACTGAAGGAGATAATTATTTGCAGATATATTTATGTCTGTCATCCATTGAAATTTTTCCATACACACCTCTATTGCTTTTAGGATATACTGTAGATTCTGTAATCATGGAATCTCAACTAACTTATACCTTCTAGTAATTCAAACTGATATCATTTTGTACAACATGAAGAGTGCCTTGTGGGCTCCTTATACTTATTCTAATGGCTTCTACTTAGTCTTGTGCAACCATTTAAATGCTATTTCTTCCCTAATTGCCTAGCTCACTGTTTGACTTTACCACCCATTTCTTATTCTTATGTGTTACCTATTGCATTGAGCTAACAAACTTGTGTATAGTTCGAGAACTTCACATGTTTTCCTTTAGAGTGCATTTAATGCTGTATGAAAAATACAGGTGAATACATAGCATAATTTAGAGGAAGTTTACACCAGCCAGGGAATTATGGACTAGAAAATAAAATAATGTCTTATGTATAGTCCCTCCAACAGAGAACAAGCTCTCAGAAAGAGATGTTTTCAGACTAACTATGAAAAAAGCATTGCTATAATACTATTTGTTAAGATTTCTAAAAACATAAGTTGATATATAGCAAAGCCTCTCAAGTGAGACTAAAAGAGTTTTAGATTTTTAAAAGGATTTTTTAAAAAGAGAGGACATATTAACCCTCAGTGGTAGGATTTTTGATGAATAGAGTAACTATAATCTGTTATATGGGAAAGAAAAAGTAAGTTTTACAGAATTATAGTGGGAAATAGTGGGAAACTAGATCTACAAGTGGTGCAGACAGCACAATGCAAATATACCTTATGACACCATTTTTCAAACAGGGGAAACAGCAGAAGGAAACATCAGCTGAAAGTAAAGACCTTTTATATGGAAAAGAAAGAGAGAGAGCTAAACAAAAATCTCAGCAGAGACAAAAGCTTCATATGTAGTATCAAGTAATTTGAATGTTTTCAGGCAAAAGGAACACAAACAATTGTTACTGAGAATTGAAACTACTACATATAAAGTGACCCTTACTTATTTTCATCTTCTCTCATGAATAGATGAGATCTGGCTGTCTACCCTCGAAATCTCAGCTGGCCTAAGGAATTGTTCAAACAAGAAAATATGGAGGCAGAGAGGTTGTATGGTTTCTGCATTTTGGTCCCAAGACATTCAGCTTCCACTTGTTCCCTTTGAACATGCTGTTATCATCATAGTGGGTCTAGGCTAGTTGATGAGACCATTACGGCCAAGGGCTCTCTTAGCCCAGCAGATGCCCAGACAAATCTCAGCTGACCACAGCTCTGTGAGCGACACTCCAAGAAGTCAGATGAAAAATTACCCAAGTCAAGAAAGCCCAAATGGGTAGGCATTTTAAGAAAACAAAATTGTTACAGCCACAATATTTTATAAAGGATTATTATGCAGCAATAGGTATGTAATGAAGAGATGGTGCATTATGTAGTACTACTTAAGAGATTTAAATCTCAGCATTTCAATCCATCCTAGATGAGACTGTTACTTCAAACCTGCCTAAAATGTATTAATGGGTCCATAAAAGAGTCAGTGTCTGATTCCTTAACTCACCTGGAGAAATCTCCTTCCAGATTGGTATCTGTTCAATAATAGGGAAGTTTTGGATGCGGTCATCCATCTCTTTCTAGCCTATTAAATAACTCACCATTTAGTACATATTTTTTGTAACTAGAATTTTTACATCACTTTATTTTGCCTCTACTTTTGATTTAAGCAAGACTAAGCAGTGGGATCCTGCAACAAGATTTTCTTTTTTGTTTTTAGTAGGCCTATGTAATTAACTTGCCATTATTATTGTTTCTGAAATCTTTTAGTGTATAATTTTGAAACTATGAAACAGGAGAATCATTACAAGGCTGTAATGTAATCTTGTCATAATTATTTCATTAATTTATGTGTGCATCCCGTGAAAGTATCTGAAGTAAAACTACATCAGTCCCAGACATACCCAAAGCTTAACTTGGCTGACTTTCTTGAGTGTGACAAAGTAACGCTCAGAGACTCATTTAAGTGCATTACATCTAAGACTTTTAAATCCCTGTAGGTTAAGTGAAACCTTCCACTTTAGTTCAGCAGAAGACAGCATCCAAAGGGGCAAGTGTGAATTCTGAATTTTTAAATGATCTTCTGTATTTATGTACATTTATTTAAATATCTGGGCTCAAATTTTTAAATTCCAATAGTGGGAATTTAATTTCCAATAGTGGGAAACTAGATGTGCCCATGTTTTCCAGAATCATGTGCAAAGTGATCATATTCACCACAAATGGCTTTTCAAAGGAGCATCTGCTTCATGTTCATCAGTATTTCTGAATTCTCCATTGTTGTTATTTGTCATGACTTTCCTTCATCAACTTAAATTTTCTTTGCACTCATAAATGTAAAAGGAAATAAAAATATCTTCACTTGTGTTTTTTTATTTCATTCTTTCTGCTTCAAGAACCTATTAAAAAGAGGAATCATATAGGAAAAGATCCAGATTAAAATTGAATTTCACTAATTTTGGGGGTAGTTTCTATTTTTGCATTTTTCACAGTGCACTTCTTGGATGGACATAACACAATTTTTAGTTTACAGTATTGAATACAATTTATGAACATTATAATGTTCAAATCTTAGGTACACTGATATCTGATCCTTGCTGAATGGATACAATCACATAGCCATTTTCCAGATAAAAATATACTATTAATATTGCTCCAGAAAATAATCGTGCATGTATTTCCAGAAAGATTAACCTATACCTCACAATAACCACTATGGTAACTTCTAATATTGAAATGTAATTTTACTGTTTCCTGAATTTATATAAATTGGATCATATATTACATATGACTTATTTATGTCTTATGTTTGCTTAATATAGTATTTTGAGTTTCCATTAGCTGTGTGGATACTAACATTAATTGTCCTCGTTACTGTGCAGCATTTCATCATTGTATGACCTCCTTATCTGTGGATGGTACATTCCATGACTGTAATATATGCCTGAAACTTTAGATAGAACTAAACTATATATATACTCTGGGTTTTTTTTCTTACATATAGTTAACTAAGATCTGTGTGTGTGTGTGTGTGTATGTGTGATTCTGAATTTCATTAACTGAAATTAATGATAACTAATATATAGAATAATCATGAAGCCTACTGCAACCAAAGTGATATTTATGTCATCTTTCATATCTTATTGTGCTGAACTTACTTTCTTTTCATGATGGCAGGAAATGACACCACACATGGGAAGAGCCATTGAGCTTCCTTGTGATACACTGTAAATGGTAGTGTCTCTACTGTAGTATTCTGGGGCTACTCTTTAGTAAAAACAAACAAACAAAACCTCAGAGAACAAGCACTGCAATACTGACACAATCAGTCTAATAACTAAATTGGTCACCAGGTGACTGCTAAGAGAACAGCTCACAGCACGTGCATACTTGGGGCCACATCCCAAGCAAGGAAGTCTGATATTTTATTGTGCTACTTGGAAAGATATGCAATTTGAGACTTAGGAATAATTATTTTATGAAATTTCCATTCCATATTTTCAAATCACCGTTGGCCACTTCTGACTAAAACCGCAGAAAACAAAACCACAGATGGGATACACATGCCACAGTGAGTCCAGCCACTGTCCGTTTGAAGGGTATTTGGAGTAATTCAAATTTCTGCTGTTAGGTAAGAGGCTATTGTAATTCTTATGCATGACTTTTTGAGTGTGTTAATTTCTTTTGTACAGAAATTCAATAAAATTTCTGAATCATAATGTAGATCTACGTTTAACTGAATAGAAACTTCCAAAATGTTTTCCACACTTGTTTCTGTTGTGTTTAAATGTCTTAATGTTTCCAGGTTGTGTTAATTATCTCTCATTACACATTGAGGCATCACTAACAATTGTGTTGTCTTGGATGACTGTAGGCTTTCCACAGAAGTTATAATGATATATACATCTTTAATAATATGTTTTTTCTTGCAGTACAAACATTCCAACAATATTTTTGTGCATTGTCATATGCCAGACATGTATTTTCACTTTTTTTCTCCTACTGCAAAAATCCATATGCATATGTCTGAGAGATAGGCAAGAGTTTCTCCATAGTTTCTGAAACTATTGATTATGAGAGACCAATTTAAAAGATCCTGACAATTTACTCCTAATTTAGAAAAATCATTAAATTGTCTTTGATATCTAACTATAGGACAAGAGATCTCCTCAGCCTTTTAAAATCTAGATTCAAAGAAAGAGCAGAGTGGGACACTGAGATTTGTACTCAAGTACTCTGGCATGAGGCTCATTTCACTCTGTATTGCAATTCTGCAACCTGTGCTGCATATGAGTTGTCTATTTTGAGTTCCCACTGGCATGTGGTTGGTATAATATCTGATGCTGTCACAAGGCCAAGAGAGGACATCTTTGCATACTGTAAAGGACTATCTCACTAACACCTCTGACAGAGGCAGTAGAGTAACACACCACACAGAACTAAACAAGCAGTGAATATCTCTTTTCCAGTGATGGCTATATATTTATGGTAGTACTACTCTGTGGGCTCACACACGCCACCAGGACAACGAGGACATTTAGTTTAGTACCCATATTCCCTGTGTTCTATTCTCAACCCCTGCCATTTATATTTTTCTTATATTACTTGGCATGTCTTTAGCCATTTGTATAGGATCAGGTAATTTACTTCTTTCATTTATACTTAAAGTTTGACTTTTGAAGATAGTGATTAATGTAGCAAATATACTTTAGCAGTGAATTTTAGAAATAATGGCTGATGGATAAGTAATGGGGTACATTTGATGGAATGGTCTTTTTAATACCTTCAAATAGCTCTGTGTAGAATTAACCTATCTGTATGGAAGCTATTCTTGGCAGCAAAACTATCCTGATACTGCTGCCAATGCTACTTATTCTTCTCAGTCTCACTAATGTTCTTCAGATAACATAGAGGTCAGTGAGAATCAAATGAACAGACTAATAGGACAGGAATACTAAAAAATATTTTTTTAAGACTTGAAGGTGTACATTAGCCTACTCATAATATAAAATTATGTTAATATCCTCATACATATTTGTTTGGTTTCCAAGAAGATTCTTTCATATCCTCTTAACACAAAGTCTAAAATAATTTATAAAATATAACACCATTAATAACACATAATGTAACCTTTTAGGATGCTTTTGAAGGCAATACCCATCAGGATATAAGAATAATAGGCAGGCTGGACCATGGAACATTCTAGAATAGAGATGTCTTAGAAAACTTGGTTATCTTTTTGAGTTTATATAAAGTAAGATTAATTGTATCAAAATATGTAAGAGACTTTAAGAGAGTGTTGCTGAGAGTGATTCCCTCATAATCAAATCCGTTTTCTCTTCTGCCTGACCATGCAGTTAGACACTGTTTCCTGACTTCCCTAAGTATGGCCAGAGTTAAGTATAACCATGTGACAGAGAATTAGCCAACAGTGGTCAGAGTGTTGTGTGCTATTTCTAGGTCTGGACAGCAAAAGTTCACACAGAAAGAAAACTAAGTAAAGATGGAAGAAAGCCCTGTGCGATTTTAATCAGAAGGAAAAAAAAAAAATAAATAAATAAATAAAGCAATTCATTAAAAACAAATGTTAATGAACAACAACAAAAATTCTCAAATTACATTTGGGACACACATCTGCTAACAAATGGAAGCAGCAAAACTTGGAAAGATTTGCTATTAGGACAGCTTCATGGTTGATGTTAATTTCTCATTCAGTGGCCGAGGGTGTCACTCAGTGGAAGAACACTTGCTCAGCCTGAGTGAGATCCTGGATTCAATCCCCAGAGTCAAAAATTTTTAAAAAGAGAATAATTTGTCATTCATTTTAGTTGTTTAACTTATCCTAGAAATAACAGTCTAAGCAGCTTGATTTATACTATTACAGGAAAGAGATGGACTAACTCCAATGATTCAGTAAAATACTGTAAAGCCTTGACAATATGGCAGATGATAAAAGAAGACACATATGTATGTTTTAAATTGAAATGAAACATTCACTTGCAAATGCACTCTTTCATTAATTCTGCTCTCTATTGTTGCATTGTTGCTTTATCCAGTCAGCTGCTGGTTCCAATCATAGGATCTGATGAGACTTCCGCTGCAACTACCCTATGTCCAAAGTTCTAGGTAGCATTCAAATAAAAATGAGAAAACTAACTTTTTTGAATATTTATGTTAGATTAGTCTGAGAAACTATTCCAAACATGAACATAGAAACAGAACATTGGAGTTGAAGTTGCAGGAAAGATGGTCCAGAGACAGAACTGACTAACCAAAGTAGGGATGGACTGGCAGTTGTGAAGAAATTAAAGTAGGTCAAGTTCTGTTAGTTTTTGACAGAAGAAAGCAGAGGCGAGGATAAAAAAGGATTGTCTATGGGTGGAAATGTGGGTGTTTATTAAAAGCTATTGTGGACTTTTATGAAATGGGTCACCTGGTGTTCAACAGGCTACTTTGAATGTTAACATTGGAGAATATTGGAGAAGGTGACACGTTTTTTTATAGGAAGGTCTGCACAGAGAAATTTGTTTTATGGCAATCTAGAAATTTGGATTTGATGGCTTGGTCTAGAGCAAGAAATGGTCATCTAAAAATGGTGATTTAAAGCAATGTGTTCAACCTAAAAAATCTAGATAAAATTAATGAGAGCTGGGTTGCATCTAAGAGCAAGGGAGAGGGATAATAAAGAAAACTGAATACTTCCTTTGTTTTCTTTTTTTTTTTCCTTTGTCTCTATATCTCTATCTCTGAAGCAACTCCTGGATTAAGACAGCTACTCATTTCCTCAAAGGTGAATGACTAGAGGAGCACAAAAGAGATCAGTTTTGACATTATATTTAGTCTACCTAAAAAATAATAAGTGCTGATATGAAAAACAGAGTTCAAAATATAAGGCAGGGTCTCAAAAGTTAATAATAATTAAAGCCTCAAGAAGAAAATATTTATCCTGAAGTAAAGGTAGGAAAACTGATGTGAAGAATGTACCAATAATATGCTCGATATCTGTGCATAGCTCAATATAATGAAACTAAATCAAGCAGATTATCTCATGCTTGTGAAGGAAATCTCCCCATTCATGAAAATCCATGCAGATCAGATATGATTTTATAATAAAGTCAAAGTTTTCTCCTGCAAGATTGCTTTGATAGGTAAAAAGCACAAATGAAATTTTAGAAAAATTCTGAAAGCAAATAAGGGAAAAGGAAATTCTTTACATTATGCATGGAGAATTATTTTTTTATTTATTTATTTGGGGGGTCTGACTTGCTTTTCTTTTTTATTTTTAATTCATTTCATTGGTACATTTTATACATACAGTGTATTCATATTTATCTCTGCAAACTTGTACATGGATGATACAACTTGATTATCATTTTTCCCCTTTCCCTGGCCCTCTCTACAGTCCCCGACCCCTATATACATAAGCTTTGTTTACTTTATTTTTTACTATTAAGTCTGTTTCTTGTAGAGAATTATTTTTATTAAAATTTTACTTTGTTAGTTTTGTGTTTTTATGCAATTTATTTATCTTAAAACTCACAGAAAATCAAAAGGAAGGAGTACATTAGCTTACAGAATTTTTATCAAGTGACAGAAGTGTTAGTCATTCTGCTCATGACTACCATTCTATCCTGTATTTTCCTTTTATGTAATTTAAAATAATTCATATAGACCCTCTAACAGCTGTTCTTCAAATAGATAATAATGACATTCAAAACTCTGATGACCATAGTTTGAACTACTTAGAGGAAGCACCAAATTTAGATGACCAAAATAAAAACATGTACATAAAAATATCACTAATTTAGAATAAAAGAATAGTCCATCCCCAATTATCTTGTCTTCTTCAGAGATAAGAAGTATGCTTCTTTGTGTCCATCTAATATTAAATTAATTGCAAAAATGTTGTTAGCAGTCTCAACCAAAAAGAGTAGGAAGTCCCATCACAAAGAAAAGTCACTTGTTACCCACTTGCTTAATTTCTGAATATTTTTCATATGGATTGAGCTGTGAGATGGGAATCCATGTTGTGTTCTGACCTTAAGGTCATGTTGTTTAAATATCATCTAAATTCTTAGCCCCCAGGAATCTAATATTGATCAGATGGTTCGTGTTCAAGAAACATAGTTAATGTAGATAACAATTTCTGCCTGAAACAGCACCCTCATAGAGTCAGCTGAGGCACCACCAACCCGTGGATATGAAAGATGGGATTTTATGTTCAGGAATTTTGCAATCTTTCTTTTCTTCTTCTGGAAGAAAACTTAGATGGTATTTTATCCAACCCACCTTTAGAAAATAAGAACTTGGACCAAGTACTAAGATAAAATAGGGAGAGAAAAGGAGAATGGAAAAAGGGAGGGAGAGAAGGAGAAAGGGAGTGAAGTGTGGAAAGGAAGAAAAAGAAGTGGAGATAGAAGGAAATCAGACATGGTGACACTGAATCAGTCATTTGGGAATAAACCCAAATATATATTTGGTGACACACCTAATATGACAGAAGTTCAGGAACCATGAAATGTGAGCCAAGTTCCCAGGTCATAAGTGCGCATGGAGCATCCAGGGACATCGAGAGGGTACTCATCTCCTGGGCCTCTGGCAAGTTTACTGGTTCTCTTAGCACATTGGCCCTTGCTGTGTCATATGTTGATGATGTGATGCTGACACGTGGCAGGACAAGAGGATGTGTGGACCAGTACGCGATACGGCATGTGGGAGTGCACCCTTCAGAGGAGCAGCAGAATTTATTAGCAGCTCTTCACACCTGATCAGTGACAGTGTAAAAAGTTATAAGGGATCCCTGAAAAAATGTGAAACTGACCAAATACATCTGTTAGAAAGAGGATATCTGTATCTGTGTCATTCCAGAGATGGATTAGAGGAGATGTGGTTGGAATCTTAGAATAAGTGATTCTGTAAATCCTGATAGAGATGACAAAACTTGAATAAAACAGAAAGGTTTTGATGGGGGAAAGATTGATACGTTTTAGGGAAAGGTATTTTGTTTGTAGAATCAATTAATTTAATGATTATCTGTGAAAGCAAAGAATGCTTAGCTATCCATCCGAAACTTGTAATCATCGAATTCCTAGCTAGGTTGCACTTCCTGGCCTCTGTACACTGCACCAGGACTATCTGCCTGGTTCTCACCCGTAGGGCGAGACCTACGTGATGTGGGCCATTTCTGGAGGACAAAGCTTTGTTCGTAACTTTCTTTTCCTTTCATTGGCTGTACACCATTGTCAAAGAGGCCCTTAGAATGATCAAAACAACAGATGTGAAGAACTTTGGCTCTGGAATCAACACATGGACTATGGACACCACTGGTTCAAAGAGGGAATCTCTACCCTGACTTGTTATATAAACAAGAATTATCTTAATTCCAGCCTGGGAATCAGGATTAATTTTACATGAAAATTAAGCTAACAGGGTTGTGCTAAAGGATTATATCAGTCCAATAATCTGAATATTTGCGCCCTCAACTTGTATACTGAATCCTAACTCTCAAGGTTCTGGCACCAGGACAGGGGCATGAGTCTTTGTGAGGAGAGGATGTTCTGAGTGTGGCACTTACACAAATGGAATTAGTATTGTTTCAAACTAGGCTGATGAAAGATTTAAACCCTTGCACTGGATGAGGACACAAAAGAAGGGCTGTTACTGCATCAGAAAGTTGACATCCTCCTCCAACATCCAAGCAATCAGTGCCTAGACCTGGGACTTTCCCAGCCTCAGGAACTGTGAGAAATAAATTTCTGCAGTTTATGTTGCGCAGTGTATAGCATTTGCTATAGCCACATGAGCAATATAAAACAGTGATAAAATTAACTGAGCATTTCTAGGGTGATGGTGAAAGGACCCACTGCCTGTCCTCAGCTCCAAACATGGTGATCATCTCACTTTTCTATTTTTTAATTGAAATCTTTATTGGTACATTGCATATACACATCATATTTGCACTCCACAATGGGGATTTGTACCAGTATAAGACATAACTTAATTCTCATTTTTTCCCATACCCCTACCCACACTACCACTCTCCTATATACATACAATTTTTTTATCTTTATTGGTACATTAAATATACACATCATGATTACACTCTATAATGGGATTTGTACCAGTATAAGACACATGTTAATTCTCATTTTTACCCCTAGCCCTACCCACCCTACCACCCCCCCATATACATAAAATTTGTTTCCTTACTTTTTTGTTACAATCTCAACACCTTCCTTTTTTGTTATAATCTCATTATTTTTCCCCCTTCACTCTATTACACTTTGAGTATTTTCTATTTCACAATATATAACATACAATGCTAGGACTCATTTACATCTTTATTTTCTCATATCAGAGAAAAGATGCAATATGTACCTATCTGTGACCTATTTATTTCACTTATGAGGATATCCTCAAGGTATGTCCATTTAAGTATAAGTGATTCAAACTTATCATTTTTATGGCATAGTAATACTCCATTCTGTAGAAGAACCACAGCTTTTTTATCCAGTCTCCAGTTGATAGACATTTGGGTTGTTTCCAAGATGTAGCAATCACAAACTGAGCTGCTATAAACATGGGTGCACATATATCGCTGTGATATGAGTCTTTTAAATTTTTTGGGTATACACCTAGAAAAGTAATGGCTGGGTCAAATGGGACCTCCAATCCAAGCTTTTTGAGGAATCTCCCTTTTCATTTAGAATAAAGCTGCGACTTCACACTCTCTGTGGATCTGAAGGATGCAACCCGTGTTTCCACCATTACTTCTGCTCATTTCTTCTCTCTTAAAATCCAGCCATGCAACCTCTGCCTCACATTCCTTCTGCCTGGGATGCTATGCCCCAGATATGCAAGGTCAAATTCCTACGTGTCTTCCACCCCTTTCTCAAATAAGCCTTTCTATTCTAATAACTCAAGGCTAGTTTTACACCATTAAGTCCATTTAACCTTGCAAAATATACATGATCCAGAAACTTTATCCTAATGTGAAAATAGTTTAAATAACAATTATGGCCTTTTAGTGAAATGCTTTTTAAATTATTCTTTCTCTCTCTCTCTCTCTCTCTCTCTCTCTCTCTCCCACTTCTCTCTCCTCCTCTATCCTCGAAACCTTCACAAAGGAGAAGAAGCTTTATTTGTTAACTGAAGTAATCTCAAGCCCAGAGTGACTGAATGACTCTTTTCATGTAAATAATGGAATGAAGGAGCATTGATCATATAGCCAAGGACATCCAAAAATCACTTGGAAATGCAAATCTGATACTCAGAATATCAACCTCAGCTAGTTAGCTAAGAATCTGTTTCTCATATTGAGGAAGTCAAAATGTAAGGGGATGATGGAGATTGAAACTAAAATGTGCACCAAGAGGAGAATTCAACTATCATAGTAACCAAAGCCATATGAAACAAGGAGAACCAGACAGAGGACCATAAATGGAATCAGAGAGCAAGAAAGAAAACTAGGAGAAAGGATTGAAAAAGAAACATTCAGAAGATGTGCATATAAGAGCGTCAGCTGTTCTGAGTCTAAAAAGTGAGGGCATATTTCTGACCTCATGATGATGTGGATATTAGATGCAAAGATCTAACATAGGAGCACATTTCAGACTGTTAGGGAGTTATATAGCTGAATGTTGGTGCATAGTCACTCAGAAATAAAAGAAGAAGAGGAGGGAAGGAAAAAAGGGAAGGAAGGTAGGGAACAACAATGAAAGAATATAGTACCAAAATGTCTACACATAGCCTTACAGATGAGGTTGGTATCCTCTATTTACTTGAAGACTTGCTTATTGGACCGGGATTTAACTCAGTGGTTCTGGTGCCTGCTTCACAGGCACAAGGTCCTAAGTTTGATCCCCTGTAAAAAAATATTGTTTTATTCCCTTTCTTCAGCAAAACATTCATAAAAGTCTAAATGTTCTGAAAAATTCTCTCATGATAAACATATGTTATTCATTTCAATGAACAAAGCTGTACTACAGTGATGTTTCAAGGTCAAAACGGATGTGGATATAAACTGAACACAAGATTAAATTTTATTAATCTGTAATTCAAATATCAGTTGAATATATTATGTTGCATTATATATATTCATAACTTCATCCATAAACAGGAATTTATTGGTCACATATTCCTCCATTCTATACTCACAAGTCTATTATTGTGAGATCATCTGTATTTCCCTAGAATACATTGTGTAAGTATGATTACATTTTACTGGTACTGTTAGATACTAGTTAAATATGTCTTACTAAGGATACTCTTTTGATATAATATGTCACCTTAAATCATGCTTTAGAGAAGATATTTATGAGCCTGATATTGGATTATGCCAATTACACTTAGTAGTAGAGCTGTAAATATATATAGGGGTTATAAATTCTGGAGATTATTCAATTTGTACAACCACATGTTAGTTCTCCCCTAATATTTCTTCAATATAGTTAATTATAACTTACTAACACAAAGAAAAAATTACAAGTGAGAGAATAAGAGAGAATCTTGCAGGAACTGCATTTCCAGATCAAAAGTAGACTGAGAATTTCAAACGATTCTTCTAAAATGATTCTTGTTCTGAAAAAGATAACACAAGTAAATAAGGAAAGATTGTTTTCATACATTCATATACTTAATAAAATAAATTAATTTTTAAGTTAAAAATGATGTCAGTGGGGCTGGGGGATTTGGCTTAGTGGCTCCAGCACCTGCCCTGTAAATGTAAGGGCTGGGGTTCGATCCCTAGTGACCACATACAATAATGCCAGGCATGGAGACTCACACCCACCAGCAATCAGTACCACATACCACAATGCAGGGCATGGTGGCTCATGCCTGTAATCACAGCACTCAGGAGGCAGGGTCAGTAGGATTGCTGTGAATTCAAGGCTGAACTCAAGGCCAGCCTGAACTACAAAGTGAGACTTTGTTTAAAAAAAGAAAAGAAAAGAAATGGTGCCATAGTTAGTGTGAGGAGAAAATTGTATTTAGGCTTAAAATATTAATGAATTTGTTATTATGAAAATGTTTTTAAATCCTGTGCAATGTAAGTGCTACAAACCAAGAGATAAATTTTAGTTTTCAGTATTAACAGATATTGGTGTCAATTTCTTAGAAATATTAGATAATAGTAACATTCTAATATTCTAATTATTATGTTCAAATTAGATTTTTGTTTTTAGAATTCACAAAAGAGGCATACTATACAGTACTTGTTTTTCTGTATCCAGCTTTTTTTCACTTCCCATGTGATCTTCCAGTTGCAAATATTATGTTGCAGAAGATGGAATTTCATTTATCTTTACGGATAATACTCCAGTATATACATATATCACATTTTTTATCCATTCATCTTTTGGTGGACACCTAGGCTGAGTATATAGTGTAGCTATTTTGAATAGGGTCACAATAAATAGTAGTAAACAGCCCTTTGATAGGGTGATTTAATTTCATTTGGATAGATACCCAGAAGTGAGATAGCTCAGGCAGATAGTCAACCTATTTTTAGTCTCTCAAACTGTTTTCAATAATGTCTCTACTAATGTACACTTCAATCAAAGTGTTTAAGGGTTCCATTTCTTCAACATTTTTATCAGCATTTATGCTTATATTATTTTCATAATAGCCTTTCAAACTGGAGTAAGATGATATCTCAAGATACTTTTAATTAGAATTTCTTTGATGGCTCATTATATGAGTACTTTTAAAATATATTTTTAGCCATTTATATTTTTCCTCCTCCTTCTTTCCCTTCTTCTTTGTCTTCATTTTTTAAGATAGGTATCCCTACAAATTTCATGCTGGCCTTGAACTCACTGTGTGACCTCTCCTGGCCTCAAACTTTCGGTGATCCTCCTGTCTCAGCCTCCCAAGTGCTGAGTTTACAAGTGAGCAGCACCATGCCCTGTTATGTATTTGTCTTCTTGAGAAAAATCTAGTCATATGATTTGTCTATTTTCCAAATGGAATGTAAAATTAAAATAATGATAATAATAATAATAATACCGTTTACCATAAAAGCCAAAACAGAACTACTTATGGATAAATCTTAATACAGTCACCCACAGCATAACAATGTTTTCAGTTACCAACCACATGTACAATCCGTTACTCTAAGATTATACCATTTGGTGATATCAGATCTGTGTTTGTATGTAAGTGTCTTCAGTGATACTCATAAAATGCCTAGATAACCTATGGATGTATTTCTTGGAAAGCACTCTAATTTTTAAGCAATGCATGGATGCATATACAAATCTATGCACAGAATCATAAAACACTGATGAAAGGAATCAAAGAAAATCCAAATCAGTGACAAGCTACATTGTCTTCATGGATTGGAAGACACAATACTGAGATACTCCTTCTCCCTTGTTTTTTTCTATAGGTTGAAAATGGCATTAATAGCCTAGAAAAGTTTTTATTTAGACATCCACTAGCTAAATTTAAAATTCATACAAATTTAAAGAAAATAAAACAAGCAAGCAGAAAGGCATTTAGATATATTGCGAACAAATGCATTGCGAGAAGAAAGGGTAGAGCTCCCTGAATGGAGAAACACCAGATGGAGGGAGAAAACAGGCCTTCCTTACCCAGACCAAACGGGCTGTAATCAAGACACAAGAGTCAAGAAGCGCTGATGAGAATGTGAGGGAAACACACCAGGCTACACTGCGGATGAGAACGGAAAGCATGATAGAAATCAGGCTAGAGTTTCCTCCAAAAACTAAAAACAGATCTCCCATTTGACACAGCTTTGCTATTCCTTGGAGTCCCAAGGAATTAAACTCAGTGTACTATACAGATACTTCTGTATCCCTGTTTCTCATCACACAATTTACAAGAGTCAAGATACCAAATCAGAATAATTGCATATCAGTAGACGACGATTTAAATACAATGCGTAGTGATGCCTCGGTTGATGAGCTCTGTTCATTTGAAATTCAGGTTTGAACACTAAAAAGTTCATGAAATGAACACATTTTCCCCATAAAAAATAATAGAAAATGACTGCTTTGTCAAAGATGAGATGCCTCAGTGTATATGGAGTAATTTCTGGATCTTCTAATTTACTCCACTGATCCTCAAGTCTGTTACTTTGTCAGTACCATGATGTTTTTATCACAGTGGCTTTGTAGTATAGTTTCAAGCTGAGGACCGTAATGCTCCCCATTGTGTCCTTGTTTAGAATTGTTTGTGCTGTAGTGGCTACATCTCAGGCATCCTTAGAATTGTTTGTGCTATTCTGGGTCTTTTGTGATTCCAAATGAATTTTTGGATTATTTTCTCTAGACTTGTGAAATATGCTGTTGAGATTTCAATCGGGATTGCATTGAATCTATATAGGAGTTGTGGGAGTATAGGCATTTTGGCAGTATTGGTTCTTCCTACCCAGAAGGAACAAGGTATGCTTTTCCATTTTCTGATATATTTTTCTATCTCCTTTTCCAGAGTGCTGTGGTTTTCAGAGTAGAGATCTTTCAATTCTTTTGCTAGATTGATTCCTAGATACTTAATTTTTTGGATATTATTGTGAAAGGGATTGACTCTCCAATTTCTCTCTCAGTGAATCTGTTATTTGTGTATACAAAGACTATTGATTTTTTGGAATTAACCTTGTATCTACCTATGCCATTAAATTTGGTGATTAATGAAATAATTGGTTTGTGGCCCCCAAATTACGCTTATAAATTTATTTTCACAAGACTTTTAACAAAGTTCACAAGGATCTATTTCTTCATCATGGCTCTCACAGTTTTCTTCTCAGCTTTACTTCTTGTATCATTAACTTTCTTTGTATATTTTACACAAAGTGCAGAAAAGTACAATGGCAAAAGTTTGAGTGCACTGACATGAATGGTGCATGCTACCTGGGCAGGAAGGGGGCTTAGGCTAAAGCGTCGTCCCTCCGGGTCTTACTAAGAAACCTCTTGTGTCTCACTCTTTGGCCTCACAGATCTTTCCAAGCTGGATTTTAGGTTCTCATGTGGAGCAAAGTTATGAACACCAAGTAGTTTTTTTTTTTTTTTTTTAACTTTGCTGTTCCAGTAGTGGAAAGCTCTATACACAATGGAATATTCAGCTGTAAAGAAGAAAAAGTTTGATATTTATAAGAGAGAAAGCATGGATATGTAGAATGTACTATTGAGTGAAATTTGCCAAACTAAGAACAAATAAATATCTAAGAGTATCTAGAAAGGATGACCTAGAAGAAAGGTAGGGACAGGAATCTTGAGCTAAATCCCCTGCTCTGATTTATTTATTTATTTATTTATTTATTTATTTATTTTTGTATCAGAGATCAAACTTCTCTAGTATGAGAAACTGAAGATGTAAATGAGATCCAGAAGGTATGACAGACATTGTGAAATAGGAAGACAATGTTCAAAGGGAAAGGAAAACTGGGAGGACAGAGGGAAGCAAAGAAGGGGAAAAAAAGGATTGATGATGAAAAGAAAAAAAACAGAAACAAAGCTTATGTATATGGGGTAGGAATTGTAGGGAGGGCAGAGGAATGAGATAAAAATGAGAATCAAGATATGCGACTTCAGATTCAGCCAACAGCAAATGTTGGCGAGGCTGTGGAGAAGAAGGAACACTTCTTCATTGTCGGTAGGACTGTAGACTCGTACAACCTCTGTGGAAATCAGTTTGGAGATTCATCAAAAAGCTAGGACTGGAAGTCCTATATGACCTGGCCATTGCTCTGCTAGGTATATACACACAAGAATTAAAAGACTCATATCACAGTGACATATGTGCACCCCTGTTTATAGCAGCTCAGTTTGTGATTGCTACATCTTGGAAACAACCCAAGTGTCCATCAAGTGGAGACTGGATAAAAAAGCTGTGATTCTTCTACAGAATGGAGTATTACTCTGCCATAAAAAATGATAAGTTTGAATCATTTCTACTTAAATGGACATACCTTGAGGATATCCTCATAAGTGAAATAAATAGGTCACAGATAGATAAATATCACATCTTTTCTCTGGTATGAGAAAATAAAGATGTAAATGAGTCCTATAATTGTATGTTATATATTATGAAATAGAAAATCCTCAAGTAAAATAGAATGAAGGGGGAAAAATAATGATATTATAACAAAAAAGTAAGAAACATTTTATATATATGGGGGGCAATAGGGTGGGTAGGGCTATGGGAAAAAATGAGAATTAAGTTGTGTCTTATGCTGGTACAAATCCTCATTATGGAGTGCAATCATGATGTGTATATGAAATGTACCAATAAAGATTTTAAAAAAAGATATGTCATGTAGAGGTACAAATTCTCAAGCAGGAGTGTGATCATATGTATACGTAATACAGATTAATAAACTCAATGAAGGGGAAAATGTATAGAAATGATAGGGAGTTTAATTACGTAGAAAAATATCTTTAGTAATTGTAGAATTGGTCTTGTATATTTCAACTATTTATTTAGTTAACATAATGAAGTAAAATATTAAATTGGCTCATTAAATATCAAAAAAGAAAGAAAGTGGAAAAGAAGCTGTTATTAGACAAGAATGAAAGAGGTCAGAGAAGAATATAAAGGAAGATAATGAAACATACTTGCATTGAAATCCAATATTTTGTAAAATTATAGACAAAAAGGGGGAAAAGAAGTGAAAAATATCAAAAAATATATTTTTTAAAGCCTAAAGAAAATGATTGAGCAAGTCAATTATGGAAAAGATGAGCAAATGCAAAGAGCAACATAGAACTGGAGAACTAAGCATCCAAGACCATCTGTGTGGGATCTAAAACCCACACAAGAGGACAGTCTCAAAAAACTGGCCTCTACTCTCTACAATAGAGACAAAATACAATACAATGGGGTGGTGAGAAATATTAATGCGAATTTATCAACAGCAGACCTGCACTATAGAAAATGTTAAAGATATTCCCATAGGCAGAAAACAAAATAACATTAGATAGAATTATGAAGCTACTTTAAATAAGAAACCATAAATAACAAATAAAAATATACATTTTCCTTGTTTTCCAAATATCTTAAGAGTTTGGCCAAAGAAAATTGTATATGTATATATATGTGCATAAATATATAAATATATAAATATATAATATAATGCATATGATATAATAAATTATATATTTTATTATAAGTAAGTATGTAGTAATAATAGCACACATCATGAAAAATTAGAGGTAATTAATTATATTACTGTACAGTATGTGTAGTAGTATAAAATTATTTAAAGTTAAAGATACATTACTATAACCTTTAATCACAAGATGACAAAACAAAAAACTTATAGTTAGTAAAATAGATGAAAGTTTGAAAGAGTATGTATTCTGTGTTATTCCTTCTAGACAAAATTGTAAGAAGTGTCATCTAACATACAGAGACAGGGATCAGAACGTTATTGCTTTGTATGAGATGGGGTGGTATGTTAAGGAAGAGAGAGGGCTGGAAGGAGGGATTACTGTGGGGAAGAGGGCAATTTTAAGAGTGACGTGATGTGTACTATCTGGAATACAAGGTGGTTTTGTTCACATATGAGAAAACACATAGGAGCTCACTCCATGCAGGGACTTTTGCACACCCTAATTATTTATTTTTAACTACAATATACAAGTAACTATTATACCCAACTAGCTACAATACACAGGTACAATACACAAGTAATAAAAATACACACATGTGTGTCAGGAACTTCCTTTGTTGGTAACACATGGGTTGCTTTGTAGCTCTTCAAAGTACCATCTGGTCTTCTTGCTAATCCATTTAATGGATGCCTGAGAAACAGAATTAATGAAACAAAACTGGACTTCCAGACAATATTCAAACTAGGTTTTTAGGATTTAAACTACTGCACATTCAGTTTTTAACTGAAATTAACCAGAAGATATATTTAGGCCACAAACACCTCATTTTATTGTTGAGCAACATTCTGCCAGGTTATTTGTAAGAAGCCTTAGGAGTTTGATTAATATAACTAGTATGGACTGTATTGTGGAAATAAAATACATTAACTTAAAATATGAAGACAAATATGCATTCTTCACAGAACTATAAGGAGAAAGCTAACAAATTCATCCTAGTAAGGAAGATCAACTTTCTCAAAGAGTAGATAAGATGTTATTGGGAAGAATTATATATTTGCTAAGCAGAATTGGAATTTAACATTCTCTGTTTTGAATTCACTAGTATGCAAATATGTGTTTCATACAGATATGTTTTGAGAAGGAAGAAGATAATGTTAATGGGCCAATTCAGGAATAATATGGGAAGAGTCAAAAGTCTCCTCAATGTTATGATTTTAAGAGGAAAAAAAAAAACACAAAACAAAAACAAAAACAAAAAAACCAAAACACTCTTTCCCCAAAGAAAAGTATCACAGTGTGCCAAAACAAATGTCTTATTCTGTGCCTAGTATGATCACGACACTTTACAGGAAGCCACTGTGGCTGTCCAAATCTCTGCCTCTTTATAAACTGTTGACTTAGATCAGGAATGTCCAGTGGCAGGAATAGGCAAGATACAGATAGATGCGCACAGCATGAAAGAAGCTCTCCAGATGTTTGTGAAGACCACTCCATGGATTAGCATTATCATTTGGATAGATATTTCTCAGAAGACCAATTGACAAAGATTTGGTCACTCACCATGGTCCTATTGAGACCTATTGAGACCGCTTCTTTAAAGTGGCACCTAAAGAGAGGTAGTTTGGTTATTGGGAGGGCAAATATTTGAAGGAAATACGAGGATCATAGCTACTCTTTTCTTTCTCTTTACTTCTCAGGCATCATGACATCTCCTCTACCATGTCTGATCCATGGTGCACTGTATTACATAGAAACCTTTTGTACTTTTAAAGTTGATTATCTTAGCTATTTGTTATAATAACAGAAAACTGACCAATACATTATCTGTGAAATTATTATTTCAACACTATTATGGTTTATATCTAGATGCCCTTCCAAAGCCTCATACAACCATAGGTGGGGCTTTTTGAAGATGATTGGATCATGAGGGCATGCTATTTATCAATGCATTAGTTTACTAGTGAGTTTAAAGCTCTAATCTATTTGAGGTTGGGGATGGAAAGCAGCCTTGTCAGAGGAGATGGGTCAACAGAGATATGGCCTGGAAAAAATATATTTCCCTCCTTGCTCCTTTGATCTTACTTCCTACTCTCTGCCTGCCACAACAACCACTATTCTCCAGATCTCTTTTTAACTCAGCAGCATGGTCATTCACTTTTCACCTGGATTATTATAATAGTCCCTTGCATATTATAATAACACAGGATGTTAGTATCTCCTCATTGCAATTCATGCTCCAGTGAATTTGTTGACCATAGTTTCCTTTGTTCTCTCCACTCCTTTAAAAGGTTAATTTCATTTCTTCTCTTCTGCATCAAGAGTGAAATTCACTCTTGATTGCTCCAATCTGGTTCCTAAATCCACAGACTACGTCTGGACATTTGAGTAGTCACCATAATTTTAGAGAGAGTCAGATATGTTTCTTTTCTAGCATCACAGGGGATACTCCCATGTGCACACTGACAAATACCCTTCACGAGTCCAAAAACAGGTCCATAAAATTCAATATAAAAATTGCAAGAAAATGATTTCTTATGAAGTTGAAAAAGAGGCATGTAAAATTTTTTCACTAGCCTATTTTTCCAAGTAATTATCACCTTACTTTACAGATATATAAAACAAATATCCCATGGATTAAAAAATTCCCTGAAGATAAGTAACATTTAAAGTTGCAAAATTTATCTATAGAAGGGAATTTCCTTTGATAAGAACCAATACTCTGATTTCCATAGAGCCTTTGAGGCAAGTCTTTGGAAGATAAGTGTCTCTCAGTAAACCTTTCAATGGTGATTTTGTAGATGTGACGGGAAGAAAGCTCAGTGAAGTGGTCAGGAGAGGAAAGCGATGTCTATTGTTCAGATCTCGGTTAGATGTGAGTCATCCCGATCATTCTAGATTAACCAATAATCCGTTTTCATGGCAATCTTTAGAATCAAAGGAAACAGAGAGCAGCCAAGTGTGAGCGGAAGTGACGCAACTCTGAGCAGAAAATCGAATCGGTAGTATTGAGACGATCCAGTGCAATATTCTATGCTGCTGACAACTCTGATGAAATCTTTTGTTCACATTTCAATTTCTCTTTTCTAACACTCATATTTTACACAGCTCAGCACCCACAGATGGATAAACAGCTCTACACAAATTTTAGCTTCTGCTTTCCCTTTTCTTGGAGTGAGGGCTTCGGCCTGCTTCTGAATTCAAATCTTAAATTTTAGAACACTATGATACTGGAGAAAACATACAGTTACATTTTTTTTCTCTCTGTCTTTCTTCTATCGGTAAGCAATAAGTCTAGCTGTTGTTAGAATTAAAAGATGGAGCTTCTGGTGAGTCTTTGCCGAGAAGATATCCTGCCCTTGTAGCAGTAGCTTTTAATTTGGAAACCGCAAAGGAGGCAAGGGGGCAGCATTGCTATGGATGATGACCCTTTTCTTCTCTGTAGGGGTGATAATAATGAGGAGTTGCACACTATGAAGATAATAGTACCCTTCCTGGGACTGGTTTCATTTCAGACAGGAGAAACCAGTAATGAAAACAGACTGACATAAGTGAATGAAAATCTTCAGGAGACATAGTCAAAACTGGTCAAGATGGAATACATAAAAGAAATAATCCCATAAAATTATAATGGTGCTATAAATCTTTATCACTGGGTGACCTAGTGGCCATGTGACACAGTAGCATAGTGCATCCCTCCCATGCTTATGACAAAGCTGGTACGTACAAACTCAGGTGCTCGCCGCATGAATGTATAGTGTGCTGTGCTACTCAGGCAGCAGGCTTTCAATCCCGTGTACAAGTAGAGGGTGTGGCGCTCACACAAGGATGAACTTTCCTAGGAGGCATTTTATAGTACATTCCCCCACTGTTAGGCAACACATGATGATGCACACAGAAACTTACCTAGCAAGGGCTAGTTAGGAAAGAAAAGACGATCCAGTTCTGACTTCAGAGGAGAGCATGACTTGCTGCTTCATGTAACTTGTATGAGACAGATTGCCTATGATCATCAAAACAAAAGGATTTTCATGGCTTTCCCTTGGAAATGATACAGTATATATTTAGGAGAATCGCATGCCTTTCCTATTCACCTGTCATTCAAGATAAATCCATTAATTAATACCTGTGACACTGAAAACTACAGAAACCTTCAATAGCTCTCTCTCTCTCACACTCTCTCTCTGCTAACTTTTCTCCCTAAAACCACACCTGGAATTCATGGATTTCAACATCATTAGAAGAAGAATTCATGGATTTCAACATCATTAGAAGAGGGACACTGAGGGAAGATATTTAATTCATAAGTTCAAAGATGTAGGTCCTCTGGACAGAAAATATGTGTTTATCAAATAACACTGTGAAACTCAGACATTTTCCAGTTTTGTCTTGTTTGAATTTTTAAAAATGATTTTTCCAGGCTTTGCCCATCCATTACTTTTCATAATGAATTTATTGGGATATCAATTATTTTCTTTGGGCCAGAAGAGAAGGATGTTTAGTCAAATTTCTTCCATAATTTAAGAATTCTTTTTATGAACTTTATATTATTCTATATGGAGGTTGAAATCCAAAAACTTGGAGTAGAGTTGAGAACGCTTGATTTTGTGATAAGCTGAGACGTTCATTTACTATTGGTTTCCTACTAAGAAGACAAAGGGAACCAGGACATTGCAATGTTGATTTCAGTGCTGAGAGATCTACATTTTGTAATATTTGTGTTAATAAGACAAGAAACATTTTGAAGAAGACAAACCTCTTCCTAAGGTATAATGTGTTTGACTTGATCTTATACTAGTAGGTTAAACAATTCCTTTTTAAAAAATTTTTTCCACTGGGCCACTATCACTTGTGGCCTCTGCCTTCCTTGATCACTGACTCGTACTATTTTAAATACATCTGAAACACTTTGGGAATCTCATGGAATTTTTAGCTCCACTGGCTGAAGGAATACTTTTGAATTGATAGACTTACAGTCAATCTGACAGTACAAATTTGAGGACATGGAAGTCCTTGCTTATTTTTTGAAGTCTGTCTCTCTAAAGGGGTTTTTAAAAGTCACTTATTTTGTTTAAACACTCATTAAATTCAGAGAAAATAGTCTACTAGTATTTCAAAGTGAAAAATGTGTGCATCTGAGTTAAAATAAAAGCAGCAAAAGGCCTTGAGCAAAAGGTTGTTTGTTCTTATAGAGAATTATTTTAGAGGAAAGAAAAAATGTGAGGGAAAAGACAGGAACAAAGAGAGAGGAGGGCAGAAATATATGGCAGAGGAAGAGAAACTCCAGGAATGAAGAAAGGAGAGAGGAGAAAGAAGGAAGCAGGTGAGACCAGCAGATAATGCTAAAAAAGGATCCATACGGGACACCTGCAGATGGTTAAAGAGACCACCAGTCCTGTCTATGGTTTAAAATAAGCAGCAAGACCTGCTCATGGAATATAGGAATTGGAAAGCCTGCCCTCCAGGAGTAAAAAATGCTAATTCTGGCTTGGCTCAGTGGAGATGTTTCCCAAAGCTGCCCTTTCATTATTTCTTCCAGGTGGGTGGTTCAAAGTGACTTGGGGTAGGTTGGGTTTAAAGTAGCTAAGCCTGCCAGAACCAAACACCGCAGACTTAAACAACAGAAATTTATTTTCTCACAGTTCCGGAAGCTGGAAGTCCAAGATTAAGGTGCTAGACATGTGGCTTCCACTGAGTACATGAGGGGTGGTGTGGTCTGGGGTTCTTCTCCTGACTTGCACACAGCTGCTCCTTTGCTGCTTCCGCCATGCAAGACCACCTGGTGACCTATTGTATTGCAATATGACTTTACCCTAATGTCTTCATTTTCACTTATTCAGATGATTCAGTGTATATTGCACCTGGAGGAATGCCTCATTATCTTCCCAGTTTTCATTCAGTGGTTTTGTGTGTTCCCGTGAGCCTCTGCTCCTCACAATAGGTACAAGAATATTAGGCACCTGCCCAAGGTGGGATCCATAATGGTGGACAATTTTAGCATTTCCCCTGCAGCAATCTGACCCATACAAAATGTCCTAGAACCCTGTGTGCCCTGTGGAGTGAGGCTTTGAGATATGACTGTTCTCTTTGACTCCATTGGACAAGCCAGATCCATTTGACTTCTTCCTGAGGCCCCATGAATATAACTGTACTTCTGAGAGTTGAAGAGGCAACCTGGGGGCTGATCCTGGAGCCAAGGGTGCAGGAGAAAGGGAAAGACCAATCATTAGTGCTGGTAGGAAAAGAAGATGAAGATCTATGGGCATCAGAAAATCACATTAAGAAAGAGGACATAGAGTCATAAGCCGGGAAGATGTCTATTCAAATCAGTTAGAATAATTGTTCTCAAATGCTGTCTCCATCCAACAACATCAGCACCAGGTGCAAATGCTGAGAAATGTAGATTCTTGGTCACCACACCAGTCACTAGAAACCTCTGTAATCAGGCTCAGTAGCCTGCATTTGGAGTAGGTTTCTAGGTGACCCTGATTCATTCACCCTGGACTCTGAGCAAAAGTTAATGGAGAGGGAAAGGAGCTACCAATGGTGAAACTGAATAGCTGCAGAGAGTAGGGACATTTGTGTTTCCACTGTGACACATGAGTCAGAGCAGAGTCACATCTGCATGCATGGACGACACTCCGCTGACCGGTGGCCTGTGATATCCTCGGTGTCTGTCATGTTTCCAAGCCCAGTTCCCTTTCTTCTTTCTCATCTTCCGCTTCACAGACAACTGCCTGGTCAGGGACCCTGCACAACAAAGGAAGTATGTCACATCTTCAGGAATGAAGGCCAAGGAACAGCTGAGCGCCATCCCTTTCCGAGCAGTCATTGCATACTTGCCTCATTTCCTGCCCAGTGACTTTCTCTTGAGACTAGAAACCAGGAAGTCTCTGGGTAGGTGCAGATGCTGCAGATGTTATCGTGCCTGAGACAACTCACTTCTTCCCCTGTTTGTTGTGAACTGACTTTTTTCTGCAGGAGAAATCACCTTGGCAGCTCACAGACAGAAGGTCCTTTCCTACTCAGATGGTGTAAGCCCCAAGGAGACAAAAGTTCTTTCTTGCCCCAAATCTCTTCTGTTGTGGATCCCTAACAGACATGAGAGTTTGTTTTGTTTTTTGTTTTTCTCTTATAATTGGACCTTGTCTAGGTGTTGTCTTGGCCTCAATGATGTAAAACTTCAGTTACCCAGAAGCAGAACATCTCTTGTGACAACCATCTACCAGCAGATGGTTTTCCTTTCAGTGGACTGTAGTGTGAAGAGACAAAACAAGAGGGGGCATTTCTGGAATTTATATTTGTAGCAGCCACATTTGAAGTCGATCCATAAGAAACAAAGAAGATAGAACAGAATTATTATTCAGCACAGGCTTTGCATCCAGGCTGGCTCAGCTACCTAATGGCTGCGTAAACTTGGGCCAGTTACGTAACTGCTTTATCTTCATTCATGGAGTGGGGCTATAGGGCTATCAGGTCTTAGAACTGTTGAAAGGACTAAATCAGTAACCATTACAAAGGTCTCATAATATTATTTGGAAGGTATTGAGCACTTCAGAAATAGCTGTTTTCATATTATTATTGTCAATGTTAACATCATTGATCTAAGACACTACAAGAAACCATATCAAAAGAATGACTTACTGTCACCACTTTATATTTACTAAGGCAGGAAAATAAGCCATTGCAGAGAATGAGAAGCAAGCTTGGAGAGCTCCTAGTAGGAAGCCAAGAAGCAGCTTCCCATGCTGCTTAATAAGCTCTGCTGTTAATTAAACTTTTCTTCATCTTCTCTGTAACTGCACACCTGAATTTTCTGAGCCTTGAGAGCAAGTGCTCTGTATAGTTCTTTGTGTACAAACCTGAACACCATGCAAGCAATTTTCATACTGTAGTAGATTTAACTGTTAGACATTTTCCAGTGAACCAGAAGGAATAATTACCCTTAAATCCTCCCTCATTCTGACATATGGAGGTTTTCCTTTTTATTTGGTCATTTCTTGGGACACACCCAAGGTGTGTGCAAGGCACTTGCTATCTGAGAGCCTTCTTTATGTGTTATGATTTTCAAAGTGACTTTCAGGTAAAACAAGTAGGTGATAAAAGACTGGAGCCACCTGTAGATGAAGAGAGATTCTAAATGTACCCACAGTATGAAGTTTGTCACATCCCAATGTTAGTGTACTGCCAGATTTAGACATTCTGTAGAGACTTGGAATAGGAAAGGACTTCATCTGGTGGGGAGCAATATAGTCATTTGGAGAAGGAGAACTCAGATGCTGGTGGCCACTTTTGGAAAATCTTCATGACATACTTGAGAACTGAGCTGATCTTCTACATTAAGAGACTTGCATGTTCCCGCCCATCTGAAGAGCATGATTCACATCACATAGCACAGCCCTTCCATATGACAATGGCCACAGTAGGTAAAGTGACAAGAAGAAAGAAACCAGGAAGTTTCTTGTGACAATGACCCATAGAAATGTGTCATCTACTCTTAACCACTGTATATTGTTCTGCATGTAATCCAGGAAGTACAAAGAACTTGAATGTGACCTTCTCATCAAACTGTGCCATTTCAACAGTGTGTAAGAGGAAGTCCTTCTTTTCAAAGCTCTATATTACTTCTACTGCATTTAAAAAATAATAATGCACCTTCTGTTAAATCAAGTACTCTCTTTCTGGTGCATTTTGTGTCTAATACTGTGCTAGTCATCTTATCATGAGGAATTTAAATCCTGCTCTAAACTGTTGAGATTCTAAACCACTAAATTAGGTAACAAGAGCAATGATTCCCTAGTTTATGATTTCCCCTTCAGCCCTACAACATTCCAGGTATTTTTGTAGGTCTGTAATAAATGAATTAATTTATAATTCAGTTTGGATTTATTGTTGGGAATTCTGTCCATGTCCTTTTTGTCAGAACCTAGTCAATCACATGAGTTGTTTTGGGCTTTACCTATGTCTCACTCTAAATCATGAAAGCTAACAAGAACATCTATTAACAACACTATTTAATGAAATACAAAAGCTACCCAGGCAAGATCAATGATCACGTGGATGTGGATGACTGTACAAACTCTTAGGTTAGCCTATCATTTGAACTTTTCCTGAATATTTTGTCAGCTGTTCTACGAGCCCCACTGAAAAGATTAGCTACTCTTTGGCTTTTGTGTGTATCAGATACTTGTTCTTCCTCTGCACTTTAAATTACCAGAAGCACAAATTTTGCAATTACCAGCATGTCTGTGTATGCATGTGTGTGTGTGTGTGTGTGTGTGTGTGTTTGTGTGTGTGTGTGTGTGTGTGTTCTGCATTCTCATTAGAACTTAAAACAATACAACCACTTGGTCCCCACTCTCTAATATGTAAGGCTTACAGATAAAACATGATTAGCAGTTAAATTTTTAACTGCAAATAAAGAGAAAGCCACACATGAGCATTAGTATTTTGTATGATATTTTGGGTAGACCTACATTAATCTTTAAAAATTATTTATCTGAAATGTAAGTTTACCAGGGTATCTCAGATTTTTCAGGGATTATTTGTATTCCTTCCTCTTTTTCTTTTTAGTACACAGAGGAGTCATATATACAAACTAGAGACCTGTATATTAAGTAGTTTTCTGAATACTTCTGTTAAAACTAGATCTTCCTTTTTTCCTAAGTTTTCTTTTCTTTTTTTTTTACTTCTCCTTCAAATCCACACATCAAAAGTGAACCAAAGTGTTATTACACAATATAACATATATATAAAAGTGGAATAGCTGAACATTTCTTATATAAATGATATATATGATATCATTTGCAAGATTTATACAATAAATATTATATACAACAAAAGACATATTATGTAAATATATATATATATATATATATATATATATATATATATATATATATATAAAATCCCACCTTAATCTTACTCATAATTCAAGGCACGCATTTCTTTTTTTTTTCTTTTTTTTAATTATCTTTATTGGTACATTAAATATACACATCATGATTGCACTCCATAATGGGGATTTGTACCAGTATAAGACACAACTTAATTCTCATTTTTTTCCCATAGCCCCACCCACCCTACCACCCCCCCATACATATAAAATTTGTTTCCTTACTTTTTTGTTACAATCTCAACATTGTCCCCTTTCACCTTATTTTACATTGAGCATTTTCTATTTCACAATATATAACATACAATGCTAGGACTCATTTAAATCTTCATTTTCTCATACCAGAGAAAAGATGCGATATGTACCTATCTGTGACCTATTTATTTCACTTATGAGGATATCCTCAAGGTATGTCCATTTAAGTAGAAATGATTCAAACTTATCATTTTTTATGGCAGAGTAGTACTCCATTCTGTAGAAGAACCACAGCTTTTTTATCCAGTCTCCAGTTGATGGATACTTGGGTTGTTTCCAAGATGTAGCAATCACAAACTGGGCTGCTATAAACATGGAAGGCACGCATTTCTTATGAAGAATTTTTTGGATGTCATGGAACTTTGGGTAGTATCCACCACAGTATCCATCACTTATTATTAATCAAAAATATTTCTATCCTGTATTTACTGTCATATGAGACCCGTGAGCAGCCGTTTGGGCTTATTTTCACCTGCATAAAATCCTTGGCCTAAAACATAAGAGAAAAATAAAAACATTTCTAACAAAATAATGAAGTTTTACCTTTTCACCAGTAGAAGCAGAACCACTCTGAAAGTTTTAATCCAAGAATTCAAAATAATGAAAGGTGGTAGCCAGTGCTGTTCTTTAAAGAAAGAGTGATTTATTAAAGCCAATGTAGGCAGCTCTTAAGGAGGATTCCTTAATCCATGCACTTTGCAAGAGGGAGTTGGGACCCGGGGAGGGGGGGGAATCTCAGAAGCACATTCCGAAGTGATGGTGGAAGGGAGTACATTTTGATCTTTGATGTATTTTTGTTTGTTTGTTTGGTTGGTTGGTTTGTTTTGTTTTGTTTTGTTTTGTTTTGAGACCAGGTCTCACTTTGTAGTTCAGGCTGGCCCTGGGCTCACTATATCGCCCAGTTAAGCCTTAATCTCACAGCAATCCTCCTTACTCTGCCTCGCATGTGCTGGGATTATAGGCATGAGCTGTCATGCCTAACATTGTGGTACATGGTACTAATTGCTGGTGGGCGTGAGTCACCATGCTTGGCATTGTTGTATGTGGTAACCTGGGATCAAACTCAGGATCAAGCACAGGACCTTGTGCTTGCTAAGCAGGTGTTGGAACCACTGAGATAAATCCCCTACCTGATGCTTTTTTTTAATTTAAAAAAGTATTATTTAATGAGAGGATGGTAGAAAAAGAGAATTTTTTAAAAACTAGATTACATTGGTTCATTCCTTATTGTTCATTGAACATGTGCTACAGATTAGTCTATTCGATATGATTTCTAATTTGTTGCTGAGGAAATGTGTTGCCATTTGTTTTATATACCTGGCTTTGAATATTATAAAGCACCCATTAAAATAAATATATTAAAATACATATGTCTAAGTCTTTCTGGCTTCTGAACTCTAAAATCATGTGAAAGAAAGATGTCTTTCACTTTGGCAAAAGGCAGCCTTGTTTAAGGTACAGAGAAAATAAGTATAAATAAGCAAAAAACACAAGATTTTTCAGTGCTGACATGGAACTCATAGTATTGAACCTTTTTATTTTTAAATATTCTGGGTATTTATGAGAAATTTTTCAGATGCATTTTTCCTGTTGTACATAGACAAAACAGGAGACACGAACGAGAATTTCTTAGATGAAGGAAACTGAAGTCGACTTTATTTTTCTCATCTCTCAAGAATAATTATTATCCCCATTATGGAGTGCAATCATGATGTGTATATTTAATGTACCAATAAAGATAATTAAAAAAAAAAGAATAATTATTATCAGGGCTGGGAATTTAGGTCAAGAGTTACTACCTACCTTGGAAGCACAAGGGTCTGAGTTCAATCCCTGATACTGCAATAAAAAAATTAACCATTATCACAGTCAGGGATTCATACATGTTATCTTGGTGATATATTTTGGCTCTGAAATATTTAAGGGCATAGGGGTAGAGGGGAAAAGCTATCCTTCCTGTGTTTGGGTTACAAATTTGACCACAATGTCACACTGATTGTGAACACCACTGATTTTGATTCATCTTCATTTTTGGCTTTACAGATATTTGTTTTGGGGACTCAGAACCAGACAAGATGTCCATACAAACACATAATGTGAGCTTAGTCACAAACATAAGACCGAAGGTTTCTTTCTTGTTTTCTCTGTTTTCACTTGTGTCTGGTCCAATATCTCCTTTGGCCAAATGATCTTAGAAGGTATCATTTTTTTTTCTCATATAACTAAAATCAGAGATGAAAGTGGGAATCGATGAATGAAAGTACAGTGTAAGAATTTATTCTTTTTGATATGTGAGCATCCTGATAGGCTTCAAGGCCAGTAATGATTTACAGTAAGAGCAGGCAAGACAGAGAGGGCACTAAAGCAAACATTATCATTACCTAAAAAAAAGCATTCCTGGCCTTAGCAGAAGTTCACAGTGAGGAGCGAAGAGGGGGAAACTTGGAGCCCCTGAGAAGGCAGTCTACAGCAGGGCACGTCCCAGCACACCGGGGAGCACATCTCTCTATGACATCATCCAAACCTCAAAAACCTGATGAAAGAAACGTCACAAGTAAAAGAAGCTTCCTTTATGTTCATTTCTGTTACAACAAAGAAGCAGAAGTTATTTTTTCTAGGGAATTTTGTGGTACAATAATATTCTCTATCTTGATAAAGTTTTGAATTAGAGTATATTCATTTAAAAATACATTCATTCTTCCATTTCATTCCATGCAAATTTTATCTCAAAAGAAATACTGAAATATAATTAATTATGTGTGTGCTAAAGTATTTAGGGGATGGGTTCTAATATTTGCAGTCTACTTTGAAAGGCACAAAAATTAATATAAATTAATTGAAGAATAGAGTGCTAAATAAATGAATATATTTGTAAGAAAGCAATATAACAAAATGGTGGTTATATTTTCTCAATCATGATATATAGATATTTACTGTAAAATTTACTCAATTTGGTCATATGTCTAAAAGTTTATTACATGAAAAGTTGGAGAAAACCGTATTCTCTTTTTCTCTTATTTTTCCATGAATAAAGATCCATTTATGTCAAACACTGTTCTTCTTTTTTTTTTTAATTCCAGTGTCTTTAGAAATTAAGAAAGCAAGAGTCATAGGTAAATGTCTTCGCCTCTTAAGGCTGCCATAACAAAATGTATTCCTCAGAGTTCTGGAAGCTGGGACATCCAAAATGAAAGAACCAGCAGGTTTGGTGCTTGGTGAGGAGGCTCATTTTGTGTCTCAGAGACAATACCTTAGGGCTGGATTTCACAAGGTGGGAGGAGAAAGGCAGCTAGCCCTCTGGTCTCTCTTAAAAACACATTAATCTCATTATTGGCAGCTCTCATGGTCTAATCCTCTCCCAAATGTGCTACATCTGACTGGCAGCACATCAGGGTTGGGTTTCAACATATAAATTTTGGAAGAACACATCTATTCAGACTTCAGTGATATATTACATTATACTTCTCTATTTTAAATCTTGGTCCAGTTAGTTCAACAAGAATAAAACCAGATAAGGAAAATTTAATGATTGTTGGTTAAAGTGACTTTTGGAAAGATTGTGGCAAGATAAGTTAAAATAACTATAAATATATACTAGAAAATAGGACAGGGAAAACACAAAGCAAGAATAAAATATGCATACTATCAATTTTACCCATTTTAAAATTTGTCTTAGCTCAAACCTAACCATAGGAAAAAGAAAGAAAGAAGGAAGAAAGGGAGAGATAAAGAAAGAAAAGAGGGAAAGAAGGAAGAAAAAGGTAAGGAGCTCCATAGAGGTGTGTGTATAAACGCAGGAAAGAACTATTGCACTCACAACTATTCAAAAGGACATTGATAGTGAGCCTGTAGTTTAGGTTGTTGAACTATGAATAGATGAATGAGTAGATCGTGAAAGTAATGAAAATAAGACCAATCTACTCAAATAGCATTACAGAAGAAATCTTGAACAATCACAACCAAGTATCTCCTTTTTTTAAAACAAGAAAATTCAGAGTTTTCAAGCTCAACCTTGCAGTTGTGCCGTGAATGTAACTCTGTTTCCCGAAGAGTTCAAGACTAAATTCCCACAGAAGGAAATTAATTGTTGGGGTAGCAGGTCTGTTGAAGGCTAGAGTTAGGAGCAGGATCTTTTTTTTTTCTTGTCAAACATGGCACTAGTAAGTTATACTCCACTTGCAAAGAACAAAAATGAACCCACACAGTCCCGGACCCTCTAGGTCTCACTCTCAGTATAGAAGGTTTGCATCTTATCTTCCTTTTCATGTCTCCAAATTCTCATTCTTCATCTGTTGACTTCTTCCATGAAATGAATCATTCGACTTCAAGTATCTCTCACTGCAAATGCACAGGAGGTTCAATTCTTTGCTTGGGAAGTGATCAAAGGGAAGTATCTTATTCACTGTTCCTATGTCTTTACCATTGATTCTTCTCTATTCCTCAGGACCTGACTTCTAGTTCTACTTCTCTACCATCCTATTCAGTAGCTGGGAAGCACAGGAAGCTGATGACCATGATAAATACAATGTCTTCAAAGTGAGATGGGCTGCATGTCTAAAACACCATCGCCTTCCAAAGACAGTAAAAAATCAAGCCCACCAAACAATTCTGTCAAATGGTCACATGTTTAAGAGACAATATTTTTGTTTTGTTTTGTTTTGTTTTTGTTGTTTTCATCACTTTTATTGGTATACTTTAAATATATGTGATGATCACATTCATCAAAGGGAGTTTGTTCGTGCACATGAGATAGCTTGATTCCTCTTTTGATACACTAGGTACCCAAAATACATTTTTGAACTTAGTTTGATTTTTTTTTAATGTGGCTATTGAAAATTTAAAATCAAATCATAAGAGCAGAGCAGGATAAGGTCAAATGAGGGATCTGAAGGACAGAATTCAGGGAGAAATCTTCAAGGATCTGGTGGAAGAAACACTGCATGTTATATTATACTTATCTCTGACCACACTCATCTCCATCTCTATCACCATCAACATTCCCCAGACATACAGTCAATCCTAGGCAAGATGCTTAACTTTTCTCTGTCCTAAAATACAATTGAACAGTGTTCAGCTCACAGTATTAATATAAGAATTTGGTAAACAATTACATATAAAGCACCAAGAATATTACTTGTGTCTTCAACACATTTCACTCTTATGAACATTTATTATCACACAATATCTGCTTTACTTTATCTTAGCATTATAAATTGAGGCACTGGATTGGTATTATATGCTTCAGAGTTGCACAAAAGTTTTCATACAATAGTTAATGCCACTTCTGTTCTTGAGTTGCACACACTTTGTGTACAGAAAAAAAATCCAAACTTAGTTCAAACCTAAAAATGTTTTCTTTCTCAAATAGTAAAATCAAGCTGGAAAGCCTTAATTCATCCCATCTGCACTTATTCCCACTATTAATTGTAATATACAGTATAGAATTATTTTAAGTGTGATCAAATATTTCAGGACCTCACAGGAGTTTAAGTGCTGAACTTTAATTTAAAATTTGGTGTTTTTTCCCTGAGTGTGGGAAGAGGTGGGCAGAGAAATGAACTTTCATCTGTGTAGAGGGCAGTGGGTCCATTGGCTTTATTTTCACTATTAAAACTTATATAAAAATAACATATTATGACGATGAAATCCCCTACAATATGTTGAAATGACTAAGAAAAGAAAATAGAAGTAGGAAAACTTTAAGTGGGTTTGATTTTGAAAGCCAAATATTTTTAGAAAAATGTAATGAAACCTGCTTATAACTTTCTTACTTTCAACATTTCTCTACATCAAATGTTTATCTTTCAAAGTCCTGGCTTAGAACACACAACTGTGCGTGCTCGCGCAGACTCACACACACAACACACACACACACACACACACACACACACACACACAGCATTTCTTTGCTCTTGGAATGTCATGCTTTACCATTTCCTTTTCCTGGTCCTAAGGAGGATTTTATAGGGGATCGGCCCTAACATTAAAACAAACACATAAATTAACTACCAATAGGAAAAAAAAAATAGCACGCCATTTTTTAAGGATTTAACTTAACCAGAGTCGGGCTACCCTGAGGCCTACTTTCCTCTGGAGACCCATTCCAGCAGGAAACGGTGCACTGTGGGATTCAGACTATCAGAGCACTAAGTGTGTAACTTACTGTTTGTTGGACCCAAAAGAGAAAGTGTTGGGGAATGGAATTCCCCATCCTTCCCCAATAATCAGACTCCTGGAATGTTTTCATGAACTATTACAGTAGGCGAGGCAAAGATACAAGGCTTCATCCAATAGCTTTGTTTTTGGTAGTCCGGGTGCCATTCGGGATCATAAATGGGCTTCTCCTGGCTGCGGCCTACACAGCGATAAAGCCAAGATGCTCAAAAACATCCCTTTGCCCTTAAGTAACAAAAATTCCTGCCATTAGCACTGGCTCACACCATTCAGGGAACCCAACGAACGAGTGGTGCTTGGGAGTTGGGTATTGTAGAGGGCGGGACATCAATAATTAACCTTTTCCACTTTCCCAAAACTCAATTTACGATGTTCTCCCTAAGCTATGTCCTTGCTAATCAGCAGGTGGCGCTGTTTTCTGAAGCGTTGAATTTTTCAAACTAGCGTGTACTTGAGCGTACTGTACAAGAAAAAAACATAAAGGTAGAGTGTAGAAGGTTAGAGATCACATCTCAAAACAACCAAGACCCAGCTGTGTTCGTGATGAAGATTACACCAGATAGGTTTGTTAACATGAAGAAGAGTAGTCCTGACAAATCTGTGCTATAGAAAGCTGGACTGGGTTGAAAATGGATTTCCCTCTGGGTCTGTTTTTAATATTGTCCCCAAGTATAAATTTTGCTTTTCAGCCAGTCTTCTCCATGCAGTCTGGTGCTGATACCAGTGAAAAGGTAAGCCGATTCATGTCTCTCAGAAGTGTCTGAGATGCTCAGACTTCTGCTGAACCAGTGCTGACTTTTTTAACTAATGCAAGATAGAGCTTTGAGAGGTTTTATCCATCTACTCCAGACTATGGGGCAGGATTTTTTTTTTTTTTTTTTTGAGACAGGGTCTCGCTTTGTGGTTCAGGCTGGCCCTGAGCTCAGCCTCAAACTCACATCACAATCCTCCTGCCTCTGCCTCCCGAGTGCTGGGATTACAGGCGTGAGCCACCAC
>PVIR01010488.1:0-49872 GCA_004026965.1 Petromus typicus | reverse complement strand
TTCTTATTAACTGCTTTTGACTGTGTAAAATGCTAATATTTACAAGCAATATGGCCACTTCACAATTATGATAAAATTACCAGTTATAATGCCAGAAGAGAATTTAACATATATGAGTTTTACATTTTGGCCAATCAGGATTCCAAGTGATCAAAAATTCCAGTGGGCTACTTCTGAATTTGACTGTCTTTAAAATTGACTGTCTTAATTAGTTTACTAAATAACCTTTCCCTGAGTTTTAAAATAAAACATGCTGCTTATGACAAAATTGGGTATTTGAAGTACCAGTTGAGTGTTTTTGACCTTTGCATCATAGAACACAAATATAGTGATACATGTTGAATGTTAACAGATATTTTTACAGATTTGAGTTGTTCCTTCACCAGGTTAGGACAAATGAATGGGATAAGCGACCTAAGACCTAAAATTTGGCCTTTGATTCTAAACACTTAATTTGTTCCTATAAACTTTGTCAATAAAAATCAGTGGTGTTTAAGTCTCTTGCATTTGATGTTTTAACTCATTCCAAGTTTAAATATTATTTACCTGCTAGGGTGAGGATTTTTTAATGGAATTAACTATAGCCTGAATGAGAGTGCTCTTCACTTCAGTGATAGCTGACCTTTTCAGAGTGATTTTATAAAATTAGAAATCCAGGTTAAGTATTTATTTTATGACACTACAAGGGGGATAATTAGTAAATGCCTATGACCTAAATGTACAAAGAAGGTTTGGAGGTTTTGTTCTTGATGATCACGTGCCCATTAAGAGTATTTAGTGTTCATGCTGCAGTACACAACAGATACTTGAAAAACAAGTCTAGTTTTTATTAAGCAGATTTGCACAACTAGCTACTCATGATCTGAAGTCATTTTACATATGTGTATTTACTACTTTTCAATTACAAAATCTTCAGACAACATTAAAAACATACTCAAAGTAACTCGAAAGTACCATAGTTCCTTACAAAATGTCAAATAAAATACGTCACTTGAAAAATGAAAAAGTTTTTAAATACATGTACCGTATTTTAAGATTTTTTTCCCTGCTTATAGGTAGCAAAGAACAAATTTAAGTGCCCAAGAGAAACTTAAGTAATAATTTACCATGAACCTTTTCAAGCAACATATTTTGCATTTATCCCCTAGCACATGCTATTAAACATCTTATTACATAACACTTTTAAGCAGAATACTTCCTAATCAGTACCAATGAGTCTCAACCTAAATGTTACCATTTTCCTGTGTGTTCACTTTGAAATATATAGCTATCAGCTTTCTTTTGTAACATACTTTAATAGAGAGGTTGTTTAAAGTTCACTGTACATTCTTTGAAGATGATTCTACTTACAAGCTGATTTAGTTTAAATTTCAAAAATAGCACATATTTTGAAAAGTGACTATATTTTAGCCCCATTATTAAAACAACCAATACAATTCAAAGAACTGTTCAAAGACTTTTTAAAACAAAAGCACATTTCTAACCTGCAAACTGAATTTTCTCGGCAAAATAGGCATCCTGAAGACCTTCACCTGAAATTAATATTTCTGAACAATTTTTGTCAAGTGAAACAAGGAAAAAGATTTGGCCATGTCAAGCTTTATGATATGACTTATAAAATATATTTACCACGAAAACTCAGGTTTTTGTGCAGTTTTCCAGTGGACCTATCTATGGAAAACTAAACATAATTATGCAAAAAATATTCCTAGAGACTGAGTCAATTTTTAAAAAGTGAGAAGGAGTTTTTATTCTGACAAGATCTTTTGCTAGTAGTTGCCAAAATTTGATATTAAAAATTAGCTACCAACTTAAATCTAGCTTTGAGAAAAACAGTTGCATTTTATGCTTACAGCATACGGACCACACTTGCACCCCATTCTCAGTTATAAGACCCTTACAGTGTTTAAGAATTGAGTTTTGCTGATGAGTGTATAAATATAAAACATCACCAAAAAAATACCTGAATTATTTTTTTGAATATCCAATGGGAAAAAAGTATGTACAGTATAAAAGTCTTCTAGAAACTCCATTTTTGCCTTCAACTAGAGTCTATAACAGGTTAACACTGGAGCTATATAAAAATATTAAGGCTCATTGGTAAAGATACTGATAAGTTTTCACAGAACAAAAACATGGCTTTGTCTAGTTTGTTAATGATTCTTGCTTGATTTACTTAGTTCTGTAATGAAAATTCATCAGTCCAACAAAACGTCAGGTCTCAAGGGAACCTTCAACATAGAAGAATCTTGTCCAGGTCTTCACTTAAGGCTATATTCTGCCTTGTTCTGTAATCCAGACGACTTCAGTACTAGTTGGCTCTTCGAAAATGCAGTTAAATATAAGTGCTCATAGGAGTTTGCGGGTGGTTTCAGAGTAGTAAGTTGAATTTACATTTTCAGAATACTCAGAACATTTCAGGTTTGCTATCCAGAGCAAGCGCACACACAGACGTACACACAAAAGAATTTGAGGTTTAACCTGTGTTTCAAACTTTTCCATTGGGGTACAGAAGAAAGCCGGGTCCAGACAAATTCTATTCAAAAGGCTGCAATCTTGCTTGCTTCTCTAACACCACTCAAATAAGCCCCTGTAACAGTTTGTGGAAAATGCCTATTTGTTGCCTGTAAAAAAAAAAAAAAAAAAAAAAACTGCATCATTTGAAATTATCCATAAAAAATTTATGATAGCAAAAGGCAATACTTGAGGAAAGCTACACTCTAGACTTCGTAAAGACTGATGCCACTCCTCTAACCTTATGGTGACACTACACACCCATCACTGCACTGGAACTACTCTGCCTGTTTTGCTGGGGCAATGACAAATCTTACAGAAACAGGTTTTCAAGGGGTGAGGTAAAGCAAAAGAGGTTCTAAATCTGCACATGACATCAGGCAGCTCAGCTCAGTCTGAACAGTCACCTCTGGGAGTGGCTGACCGCAGCCACCCTGCACCTGCTGAGTTCACTCTTCAGCAGATTCATCCAGCATGAAGATGGCATTGAGTTACCGCTCAAGTCCTCACAAGTCAGAATCTTACTAGCTCAAACTATGAGATCTGTAATTTCAAACTAACAGTGAACAACATATGAATCTAGATGAAAGTTCTTGAAAATTGACATTATGTTTGAGGTGAGAAGGAAACTAATAACAAAAAGCAAACATTTTACAAAGAATCTTTAGCAATGTGGACACTAGGAATCTTAAGAGGCACAGGATCGCACAGGGTCAAAACGTTAAAGATTACATGAACAGTGGGGTCCCTAGATTCTAAATATACTTGCAGCTCCTCAGAGATTTCACTTTGAGAACAGGGTTGTGGTTCCAACTGTGAGGAATGAGTGAAGTCTTCACAGCTACCACCAGGCTCTGGCGTCCAGCGGTGACCACACAGGCTTAATGTTCTAGATAACAATGCCTGCCTGGGCTCTCACCAGGTTCGCTTCCTGGAGCTTTTAGGTGGATTTTTAAAAAGCACCTTGCTCAACTAAGGAATTAGTCAAGGATGGGATATATAACAGACAAAAGCACACAAAACAAACTGAAGAAGCCAGGTAGTGTGGCAACAAAAAACCAAAAATCCTTAATCCTGGCTTAATAAACAAGTGATCAAGTTGGATGATATCACAAAAACAGTCTCCCCCAAAAAGATGTAAGTAGAAAAGTAAAATAAAAAAAGAGAGTAAAGAGAAAACCACATGGTCAGTCTAAGAGCTCCAAGATGTGAAATGGACAGTCTAGGAAGCAGAAAACGAGAAAGTGATCAGAAACAAGAAAACTAGGACTAAAGTCCACAACTTTCTAGATTACAAAGAATGAAGAGACAAAAGATCAGAAATCAGAATAGCAACACTTTTCAACAGAAGTAAGTCAGGATAGGAGAGGGATCTCGGAGTACAGTTCTGTTACACCCAGTGGAACAGCCTGTGATGATCACAGATAAGCAGGAACAGCTGGGTGCCACGGGAAGGAACCCCAGAAAGGTTCCTATAGGCCAGCTCACCAGCTGGCATTGGCTGGATTACAGATGACTGAAGGGGAAGGAGCCTGGCAAGGGGCCAGTCTGTCAAAACGAAGCTGTAAGAGACCAATGAACACTGGCAAAGCCACAAACATTCAAAGGGCCTTATGACAGAACAGACACCAGTCTAGTGTGAAATATAAAAGATTAGAACGGAGAAACTAACTGGACTACTCTCTTAATCTGACAAGAAGTCAGGTAATTCTGCCTCATGTTAAGTAAGTTACATGAAGAAGTACAAATGTGATTTTAGGATTTGAAGGAAAGTACACCAGAAAGGGCTGGAAGAGTTAAAACTGGCAGTCTCTTGAGTATGAAGTCAGCTCCCACTATTGAGAAGGCCTCTGCTATCTGTCAAGACTTTTGAGATTATCTGACTTGCTTTTTAAACTTTGGGCAGAAGAAAAATCAAAATATAAGTAACTAGGTTTGGAATCAAGATACAAACCTCGCCAGCAAAAAAGACAGTTCCTTGTATTTCTTCAGCAATGATGTCATAGGCCTCTCCACTCCCAAACGTCTTCACAAAACTGTACGCCATCTGGATCCATGGTTCTGTGCTCCATCGAGTGACAAAATACTTCGTGGGATCTGGGACATCCTGTGTTAAACAGAAACAGGAAATAAGGTCAAGCAGGAACTTGAGACAGTGCAACCCAAGTTGGAAATGTACATTCCCGCCTCCCTGTAGGATCTGAGTGGATGTGGTTATACCCCAAAATACCAGTTCTCAGTATGTTGCTGCCCTGCCTGAAAACTCTTCCTCGGTCCTAAATCACACACGTTGCCCTCACTTCACCCTCATCTACCTATCAGAATAGTCTGCCCACCCTCCAGGGTAATCACCATGGCTGAGTTCAGCCCTTGCTTCCCCATAACCTGGCAGGTGCTGGAGACACAGTCAGAGAGGAATCTGGCCCAGGGAGGAAAGGGATGCAGAGTCCTCTGACCACTGGCTAAAATTTCCAAACCCAGACACCAAGATGTGTTTTACATTCACTGAACATGGAATGTTACCTGCTGTCCTCTGACAAGCTTCAGCATGGCAGATATTCCTCTAAAAACTGCTGCATTCCAAATACCTAATTTAAAACTCCAAGACACGAGCTACTGTGTGATATAATCTCATCTGCGTTAGACCCAATCACATAAAACTGGCTACTCACCTGGATGCCCCTTTCTTGAATTTACATAATGTTTTAGTCATCTCACTTCCCTTTCTGATCTCCCCACATGGTCAGATTTGGAAAATTTGTAAATATAAATAAAGTCCCTTGGGCTCCTCGGAGAAAAGAGACTGCCTATGTGAGTATAGAACATTCTGAACAACTATCTTCTGAACAACTGTCTTAACCAGGAAGCTATGGTCCAAGTGAGGGCTTGGTAAATACACAAGTTACAGCAAATGCTGAACCTTTTCTATCAGGAGAGAAGAAAGGTCATGTGTGATGTGAGGAGAAGGGAAGGAGGACTACTGCCTAAAAAGAGATGCGACTCGGTTAGAGGCTGCATTGTCCTCAACCTGATTTCCATGCTGAAGTCCCCAGTACCCAGAAGACTTAGTCCATAATAGGAAATTAAGTTAAAATGAGGTCTGTAGGGCGGACCTAAACCAATATGGCTGTATCTCCTCGTGAGAAGGAAAAATGACACAGACACATCATCTGTAAGTCATGGAGAGTCCTCAAAAGAGACCAACCTCTGCCACCTAAGTCTTGGACTTCCAGTCCCCAGCCCAAGCGGAAGCAGCATCTGCTGTCTGAGCCGCCTGTACGCAGGCATTTTGTTGTAACTAACTGGGCAACTAGGGGAAAGGGAGATCCTGGGAGGAACCACACAGACCACTTGCCCTGACACCTCCACAGGGCAACGTGGACAGCTCTGGCTATCCCCCATCGGAAGAGCCCGGGGAGCACACTGACCATGGCCTTCCTCCAGGGAGGGCTCTGACCTGCTCCTTGAACAGCTCCCGCAGGGTGGCCATGCACTGCTGCAGCACCTGCTTGTCATCCAGGGTCCGAACTGATGCTACCGCCTCCCCAGCGATCACCGACATCAACACACTCTGCTGCTTCTGGAGGGTCAGAAGAAAGCGCTTCATTTTTGCTTTTGGTAGATGCTCAGCTCCAAACAAAGTTCTTGTTCTCATAAGCTGAATCCCACTACAGTACCCTTTTTTCCTCAAGAACACACTGCTCGTCTCCCCACCCTACTGTCTCTGCTAGGGAAAACTGCCACGTCAAGCTCATGGTTCCCTGGGCATTTCACACATTAAAGCTTATCTCAAAAGTAATAGAGACTTGGGGCCGGGGAGTTAGCTCAGTGGTTCCGGCGCCTGTCTTGCAAGCGCAAGGGCCCAGGTTCGATTCCCCGGTAACCACATAACAATACTGGGTGTGGAGACCCACACCCAGCAGCAACCAGTACCACATGCCACAGTGCCGGGCGTGGTGGCTCACGTCTGTAATCACAGCACTCGGGAGGCAGAGGCAGGAGGATTGTGATGTGAGTTGGAGGCTGAGCTCAGGGCCAGCCTGAACCACAAAGCGAGACCCTGTCTCAAAAAATCAAAAAAAAAAAAAAAAAAAAAGTAATAGAGACTGAGAACGCGACTCTCCAGAAAAAGTAATGGGGAGAAACCTCAAGTAGCAAACAAATACTGCCCTTGGCTCCCATATGAAGCTGCCTTAAAACAGAGCTTCTTGGAACCAGAGAACATCAGAACTAATTTTTACGTGACGGCAACACCGCTGTAGGGAAGTCACCACAGCCTCATTTTGACTCCGCTGTTGTTGCAGATTTCTTTGCTATTATCAGTGGTGGTATACTTGCTGCTATGAATTAGATTTTACTATATGCCAGCATCTGTTTTTTCTTTGTGTCACCAACATTACTGCAGTTCATTTCTGGAGAAATGGGTGCTGATCAATTACACTGTACTGACCAATTCCTCTCCAAATTAACAAAGATAATCAGATCTTGGGACACATACAAAGGCTTATTAATAGGATTAAGTCAATACCTTTCACTAATAATTACTAATGTGAATATCTCAATTCAAAGACATAATTCGGGAGATCAGATCAAGAAACAAGCTATGGTATGTTGTATATAAGAAACACATTTAATCCAAAAAGAAATTCAGAGTGAGAATCAAATGATAAGAAATAATTGTCTATATAATTGGAGACCCCAAACAAGCAGGAGTAGCTATCCTATTTTCAGACAAAGTGGACTTCAAGCCAAAATTGATCAGAATCAAAGAAAATCACTACATACTGGTTAAAGGAACAATTCAATAGAAGAGATAACAATTATATAGCACCAAATACTGGTGTACCTAATTTCATAAACATTATTAGACAGAAAAGATCAACACAAGTATAGTGGGAGACTTCACTATCCCACTATTACAAATAAACAGATAAATTAGGCCAGAAAGAAAGAGAGAAGGTGGGAGGAGGGAGGGTGGGCAGAAGAATAGGGTTGAACCATACCTTCAAATTTGATATCTACAGAGTGTTCCACTTAATAAGAGGATACACACTCTTCTCAGCAGTACATAGAACTTTCTCCAAAACACACCATATACTATGCTATTAAGCAGGCTTAAAGGCAGGTACAGTCATGTACACCTATAATCTTATCATATGAGAGGCTCAGGCAGAAGGATCATCATAAGTTTGAGGCCAGCCTGGGCTACACAGTGAGCTCTAGGCCAGCCTGAACTACATAGCAAGACCCAGTCACAAACAAACCAACCACAGAGTTCCATAAATACAGATGGAATAAAATTATCCTATCTCTGTTATCTGATCATAACGCTATGAATTCAGAATTCAGGGGGAGAAGAAATGACACAAATTATGCAAACACACAGACAGCAGAAAATATACTCCTGAATAATCAATGTGTCACAAAAGAAAACACTCAGATCTTATAATCAAATGATAATGCTAAAACTACAGACCAGAACCCCCAGGACACAATGAAAGCAGTCCAAAGAGAGAAGTTTAGAGTGATGTGTATCCATATCAGAAAAACAGAGTGAGCCCAAATGAATAACCTAATGATGCACGGCAAGAGCCCAGAAAAACAAAAACAATCCAAACACAAAGCTATTACAAGGCCAGAAGTTATAAAGACCAGAGAAAAATTAATGAAATCAAGACTATAAAAAAAAAATAGAGAACCAATGCATCAGTGTTTCTTTGAAAGACCTAACAAAATAGACAAATGCTTAGAAAATCTTAGCAAAAAAAGGAAAGAAAACATGCAAATCAATGAATTAGAAATGAAAAGGCTAAATCATAACAGACACCACTGAAATCTAAATGATTAGTAACCAGTTCAAAAGCATGTAATACAGTAACTGGAGAATTGAGAATGGATAGATTCCTTGATACATATGAATTACTAAAACTGGACCAACATATAACACCCCCAAACAATACAGTAGTAGGCAATGAAACTGGGCCAGTGATTTAAAAAAAAACCTCCAACTACAAAAAGCCCAAGATTCACCATTGAATTCTATAAGAACTTTAGGGAAGATCTAACATCATATTCCTCAAACTCTTTAATGAAATTAAAAGGAAAGAAGTACTCCCAAAGTGATTCCAAAACCAGACAAAGATACAACTGAAAAAGAAACCTATAGGTCCTGGGTTTAATCCCCAGTAACCACATACAACAAAGCCAGGTGTAGGGATACCAGCAATCAGTACCACACACCACAATGCCAGGCGTGGTGGCTCATGCCTATAATCTCAGCACTTAAAAGGCAGAGGCAGAAGGATTGCTGTGAGTTACAGGCTCACTTGGGCTACAAAGTGAGCTCAGGGCCAGCCTGAACTACAAAGGAGAGCCTATCTCAAAAAAAAAAAAAAAAACAAAAAACAACTGTAGGTCAATCCCTTTACTGAACATAGAATTAAGATGTACACACTCCCTAATATGCACATAGTCATTATATACTGCTAACATACAGCGATTAAAAAAAAGAACTCACACAAAAATGCCTCAGATGTAACTCAGCCAAACATCATGTACAAGGCCTGGGTTTAGTCTCCAGCCCCACCTACAAGCATGTGTGCCATATACACACACATATACACGCAATCTCTATAATATTCATTTGTTCCTGAGCTTAACACATGAGTAATTACTAAACTGTACACTTTTAAGAAGAGGATTCAAAGCACACTCTATGGATGATTTTACCTGGGGATCCATGTCATAGTATACTGCAAAGAGCCCTCTCTGGCTGGCACTGGGAGGAACATGACCGAAAAAGTCAGCCCCTTGAACTTTGCTGTCCCAAAATCTGTAAGGAAATTGCAAGGCAACCTGGAAAACAAGTCAGAGAAAGGCAGTAAGTGCTTCCTGTTTTAAAACTGCTGCCTGCGTCTAAGAAGCAACCAGCAGCTCTGCCCTAAAGCACATCCACATGTTCACAATCGTCCGTCTTTCCTATCTTCTCCTTGTCTCCTCTGGTCTCTCTCTGTGAGCTTACTTTGGGGTGTGCAGAAGAAGGGACCAAGCACAGTCTTGCACATGCTAGGTCAGACCTCTATCACTGACCTACAACCTGATCTTTCCAAATGTATTTTGGCACAGAGTCTTGCTAAATTGCCTGGGCTGGGCACAAACTTAATGTTTCAACCTCCCCTCAGCTCACCTCAACCAGAAGGAATTATAGATGGGCACTGCCATGCCTAGCCTTGTGCTCTTTACCCCACCAGTTAGCTCAGATAAAGCTGGAACCCAGGACAGTCCCAGGCCAGTGTGGTGAGGCCAATACAGCCCCAGCCTTGAAGCAGGTGTCCTTGTGTCATGTGTTACTACCGCCAGATTTGCATACAGCAAATCCTAGTTTTGAATGACAACTTTCATTCTCCAGCAAGTTAAAACTCACACTTCAGCCAGCCTTTTGTTTGGGTAACACACTGTTGTATTCTTCATGAAATCTTTTCAAATGAAATCTTTATTTGGTTTTCAAAAATGACCCAGTCCTTCCCTGCAGCACAAGTCCTACCACCTGACATTAATCTCTCCAGTCACCTTCTCGATAATGCCGGCACCCAGGCTGTTGATAGCTTTCATCTTTTTCTCCGACAGTGGTGGATTAAACTGAATGGCACCTTTCTGTAGTATGGCCAGTGGGACAGTGACTAATACCTACAGAAAACAATTAACAGTTAACACACATGGAATAGCTGAACCTAAAACTACAACTACTCACTGGGTTCATTTCCAGGAAAATCAATACCTGACGAATATTCTTCTCTATCTCCAGTCACAAGACTGTAAACATCCCATGTGGTAATTTCATAAGAACAGGGCATGCCTTGAACAGTCGTGTAGGTCGTTCACTGCTCAAGGGTGCCTGGCTGAGAAGTGGGATCCACAAGGAGGAATTTGCATAAAGCCTCATGGTTAGCAATAATCCTGGATCTGATGAGACAGCAGGGGCCAAGCTAAGCAGGGCTATCAAAGGAAACAGCCCAAAATGAGGGGTTTGGAGAACTTTCCTGTATTGTTCCTGACACTAGCACACAGCAAGCCCCATGGCAAGCCCTGCTCTGAGAGCCTTGGAGGATTCAAGTAATGTTTAAAATTAAAACTAAGATACATGACTGTGCTTCATGTATGATGGATAAAGCACACTGCAACTTGAGGATTATCATCCTATGAAGCCAAACAATTTTCTTAAAGGAGAAAGTATTTTGCTGTAAAGCCTCATTTAGAAGGGCTAAAGATACAGACACTGTTTCAAGTCAAGAACCATTCTCAAAACAACACCAGAAAACCAGGCTATGAAAGAGCTGCTGTGGCTATAATCAGGAAGCCACTTACTACTGCTACCAGCTCCAGAATCATCACCTAGAGCTACCTCCACCAGCCAACAGCCCTCCTGCCCTCTTCCTGACTCCTTGTGGTTGACAGCCTAGTCCTGTCCTGGCTCTGCTCTGGAAGGACTGAGCTCAGTAACATTGTGTCTTTCAGAGAGGGAGAACAAGGGAGCCAAAGCCCACACACAGGCAAGAAGGGGTCTGGCCTCATCTGCTAACAGACCAGAGGGTTGGGGGCATAGGGGAGGAGAGAGAGAGTGTGTGTGTGGGCCTGTGTGTGGATATGTATGAGTGTGCGTGTGCATGTGTGTGGATATGAGTATGTGTACATGTGTGTGCATAAGTGTGTGTATGTGTGTGTGTGTGTGTTCACTTTTCAATATCTGGAGGATGAGAGTGGAACAATGCCAAGCCAAGCATCCCATCCACCTCGAACCTCACCCAAGACTTCATGTATTTGACTTCACCCTTATTCCGAGACCTCAGAAAGCACTATTTTCCACCACACAGAAGACACGCTGTCTATCCTCAAAAAGCTGACAAGTCTATTCATAGATAATAGCCTCCATGTGACCAGACAATCACAAAATAACAAAAATTGGCCATCTGAAATATAGATAAGAACTGCAAGGAAATCAGTCAAAAAGTTCGCTTATGGCAAGAAAGAAAAGCTTTTAAAAGCACACAAACTTAAGTAAACAAAGAGACAAATGACACAAACACATTCTAGTGGGGGACAGATGCCAGGTCCAAGCGGAAACCATACAACCAAGTTTAGGGCTACATATGGGACTGGAAGCATCCACTCACACTCACAAGATTTCCCATGCACCTGCAGAGTGCTAGCCACACACAAAGTAAAACATTTGTTTTAAACATTTCAAAGTGTCTCCTGAGCTACACCTGTTTCTCTGGAAGGGCAGAATATAAAGACAGACCCACACATGAGTGTGGCCAGGCCAGCAGGTGGTGACCAGATAAAGGAAGCACAACCAGGGCTGCTGTGGACACCAGAGGCTAAGATCAGAGCAGAGGCTCCACCGTCACTGACCTACAACTTCCAAAGCTGGGCCTTTGGGACAAGTTCTTCCTGGGAAGAACCTCAGACTATGATGGGCGTATGGACAAGGACAACAGACCCAGGATCCCAACCACACCACATGCTGAAGTCAGGGAGCATTAGAAACATGACCAGTGGGACACAGGAAGGACCTCTGCTGGCCCCAGCCTCCAGGCCAGCGAATGGCAGGAATGCACAGCACATGGCCCACCCAACCTATCCTCTAGGCCTGTCCTTCCCAGGCAACATACAGTCCTGCACTTTTGTATGAATATCCACACTAGGAAGAGCAGAAAACACCGCCAGGCTGGGGAACTAGTGACAGCTTCCAGGGGCCATCAGATCTCTCCACCCCAAGCCAGGGCCTTTGATCTCCACTGCTACAAACATCTCCTGTGGTTGGAGGTACAAGCTTCAGTTGCAGGATTTATTACTACCCACCTGTTAAGACTAGCCACAGAAAGTTCAAGGCATATAAGAGTACCTAAATTACATAAAGGCACAGCCTCAAGATGAAAATACAATTTTTAAATCTGGAAAGGGTTCCATTACTAAAAAGCACAGAATTAAAGGAGAACAGATTTCCTTAATGCAGGACTTTTGGAGCCTTTATTGTGCTCCTTTTATCCCTAAAAGTAGAGTGTACTGCATAAGCCCTTTGCTAACTTATCTGACTAAGGAATTTTTGAACCCAAGGCCTTCATATTAGTGTAGCCCCAGCCATTTTTCCTTGTATTTTGAGGCAGGGTCTCACAAACTGCCCAGGCTGGGCTCCCGTTTGTAATCCTCTTGCCTCAGCCTCTCAGAGTGCTGAGATTACAGGCCAGACTGGTCAGGGACTTTGTTTTTAGGTGTAACTCTCAGGATCAACGTACCGCAGAAACTACTGTCTGAGGGACATTAGTTAAGTTCTACCTGCCATTAATCCACCTCAAGTTAGATCAGTCCCGTCAGATCTACACACCTACACACAATTAAGTAGACAGGCCTAATCTGTCAGAAATCCCACAGAGCTCCAGGGAGCCTGTTTCTGGCAAGCTATGCCATGAGAAGAAGACTGTTTTTCTTCTCCACAGCCCAGGCGGGCAGCAAGGACGGCAACCTAGTGAATGCCAGTGCTTACCTTTTGTGCAGAATACCCTGTGCCATCTGTTGTGGTGACCTGTACTTCCTCTCCAGTGTAATCAATGCTCTGGACCTGACCAAGACAGGCAACGATGAAAGAAGTGAGAGCTGGGACCATATGATCCAAGTCCCATACGATCTAAGTTTATATCCCTAAGGCTCTGGGAACTCATTCCCTGGCTTCAGCGGTCTAAGCAATCTTTATGACCAAACTACGGGAATTAAGATTTATAAACATTATGACAGAACATAGGAAACTTTTATGATACAGTGGAGCATGAAAGACATAAGCACCTCTATTAGAGCAACAATGCACAGTATCAATCCACTAAGATAGAGATTAAAGGAAAAATGTATACAAGAGAAAATGAGCTTCCTTGGGTTGGAAATGCTGTGTGCACCTTCAACACTTTAGTAATGAACAGACACATGGGCTACTGTCATTTCCAAACAGCAGCTGCGACCTGTCAGGGATAATGCTGTGATCACAGGCCATGACTGCACCAGGAAAGTCCTGGAGATTCTGGCAGGCAAACACCTGCCTGCTGAGAATCACATGCTCCAAACGTCCACCCTAGGAAACAAAGCCAAGCCAGAGCCCCGCCCCTGCTGAGGCTCACCGGAGACTGGAGCCGGATGTCCAGCCCTTCAGCCAACTTTTTAATGATCACAGAGTACCCGGGAGTCAGGAGAGTGTGGTCACCAGCAAACTGGGCGAAGAATTCATTGTGGTCCCAAGAGCGGGCAGACACCTAAGAAACCACAGGAGACATTGGGGACCTACAGTGCAGATCTTCGAGCCTATACCTTCAAGGAGTCCCAAGCAAGAACAGACACCCAGGGCAGGGCCCCCAACCTCGTGGCAGACTTTGAGGAAGGGTGGGGAGCAGACCAGCCCAAGTGGACAGAACTGTCGGGCCAAGGCAGTGGAGAGTTTACCTTAGAACCAAAATCCCGTATGACCTTGGCATGGTAACATTCACTGATTTCCAAGTGTAAAATTTATTCTTTTTATTCACAACTCTGGCAAAGGGGAATTCTGTTCATATTTACAGTTCTACAGTAAATATGCCAACGAGCTGCTCTCTACATGGGAAGTCCACAGGGGGGAAAACCCAGCATGACTGTGGAAAAGAAAGCGACTCCAACTGTAACGCCAAAGTGAGCGGAAACAGATTCAATCACCAGAGGAGTTTTTACTCAAAATATAGAAGCTAGGTTCAGTTGGCTAACGGAACAAATTGAAATTTATTTTTTACAAGATAAACAGGTCAGAACTGAAGGACGCTATATTTTGGTTTCATGAGAATGGGGTCCTTTGACTCCACAGTTCCGTGGAAATGACCCCAGTGACCTCTACAGAGGACAAGGAAAGGGGTGTGTTTAGGAACAGGCTCATGGGCCTGGCCTATGTCACCCAGCAGCCTCCTCTCTTCGGTTTTACAGACTGAGCACCTTCAACATGCAGGATTTGAAGGAGGATTTCTCTGGCTTAAAAAAAGAAAAAAAAAAAAAGAAACACCTAAAGCCAGAGTGGGATTAATATTCCTTGAAGTCTTAGTGATCAAACTTCTGGGCAACAGTCCTTCCTGCATTTTATCCAACTCACACAGCACCAGTTCCGTATTTAATTTACAAATAGCACATACACAAAAGCGAGTGACTTCCAAGCATGCTGCACACACCCGCACACACGCACCTGGTGGAGGTTGCTGCCACAGGCATATTCCAGGTTACTGAGATGGAACTGCAGCACCTGCCCTTCTAGCTCGCTGAACTGGATGCCGGATTCCTTAATGAAAGCTTTGTAGATCTCCTCTATCTTTTCTGCAACAGAATGGACCAAAGTGGAGAAGAATGGCTTTAACATGATTCTGCCCAACTCTTATTCTTCACTTGGCAAAACCCAAAATATCCCAAGACTTTCTCCAAGTGAATTCTGGGAAGGAATCTCCTGATAAGTTCCATTTATCTCAGGATGTGAAAACTTGTCTGAATGGAAACAAGGCTTTGCAGTTCCATTTCTACAAAAATGTCATATTTCTGTTCACTTGAATAACCCATAAAGGTGCCTGCACACCCAGGGAGGTCTACCACTCTCTTCTACTCCCACCTCTTTCCTCAGTCCACTCCTCACCTCAGTGAGGAAACCCATGAAAAAGAACTGGCTGGGGTCTCTCCGGCTGGGAATATTTCCCTATGGACTGTCATTGTGTCGGCCTTCTGCCTCAACACCTGTAATAACTGCTTTCCTGCAGACTGGGCGGGCAATCAAAAGACTTCAAAGCTGCAGCCAAGCAGGGCCAGCACACATTAGTCTTTTCCAACATAAGGATGGCTACCTGTCCCCTTCAGCAGTTCCTTAATCTTTCAGCCCTCAGGCCTGCCCCTCCTATCCCCTTCCCCTACCCTATCCTGTCACCAGCCCTAGCACATGTCTATCCCATCTAACGAGATTTTACAGATTTTACGTAGGTACAGAACTGCGAAGTCATTCCAACTACTGTCTGTCTTCCTAACTGGGGCCTACTAGAAGGGGAGGGTTCAGGACTGTGTCTAATTCCAAGCATCTGAGTACAGGTGACTTTTCTTTCTTTTCTAGTAATAACCACCCAACGCCTCCGTTGCAGACTCCCAGGTTCCCGAGAGCATTGTACCAACTAGAATCAGAGGTGTTTATTTTTCTACAACTGAAGTTTCTTGTTATATTTTCCAGTTCTTAGATTTGACTGCAACATGGAGATGTCCAAGAGACCTGCACATCTGTGCTAGGTTTTTGCCTCATGGGCTCTGGGCTTTTTTAGCAGTCCCCTTCCTACCTATTGTACATCTTCTGCCTGTCACTTTAGTGGAGAGAAAAGAACCAAGACTATAAAAATAAGTATAAACAGATTAGGAAAGGTCTTAATGTAATTTTTTACATTAGTAAAATTTAAAGAGTTTAGTATATATGCTTTGTGAAATAAACTCTGGACTCAGTACTTACATTTCATTTTTTTCAGCTACATGGCACGTAAGATCTGAATAGCTGAGACAATGACAGGTAGACTACCACTGTAACCCTTATATAAGTGTGTACTACCATGAAAACTTTTTCATAAAGTATTAACATGAGAAATTACTTATACAGTATTCCTTAGTAATTTTTTAAGGTCAAGTCAAAGCATATCATCAAATTGAAAAGCTCAGCTAGCAGCTAGCAGACAGGTGCGAGACACATCCTGGCAGCATCCTAAGGGTCAGCCTAGTAGTTGTCGTCAACTCCAGAAAACTTAGCGACTGACCAATTGGTCTGGGCACTACAGCATTTGATTCAGGGTTATCTGTTGACTGGAGTTTATTGCTGAAAATGTTCTGTCTTTCAACACTTTCCCAGGGTGAACAGAGGAGGGAGTCAGTCTCACAGAGCTCCCTCTGATAAAGAAGAGGACTATCTCTGCTACTGAGATGTCTACCTCAAATGCAATGAAACATTGGCCCAAAGATCTGAGATCCCTCCATGCAAAATAACACACAATCCAAGCAAATAGACATCTTACAAACTACAGTTAAGTGGCCCCATTTCAATACCATCCCTCCAAGAATCCCCAGGGAACACACTCAGGTCACACAACTGTAGGTTACACAGACATCAGCAGCAGCATATGAAGCCTCAGCTGGCACCCTCGGGGAAGTGAGCCTCTGTGGGCATGGAGTGCCGCCAAGTTGTGGTGAATGCTGTTCATTTAACCACAAAGGCTCTGCACTGAAGCCCTCAAATTATAATGCTCCTTCTTAAGCAAAATATACTGAAAAAATTATGACCTACTCCCTCAAGAACAGGAAAAATCCAGGTGTAAAGAAACCTTGATCGAAAAAACATGTTACAAGATGGCAATAGTCACATAGGGCTCACCGTATTTCCTTAAAAGTAAGGTCCTCCAGGTGATTTAAAATGAAGCACTTAGGGGACTGTGTGAAAGGCCAGCTGCTGGGCAAAGCTGGGGGTCACGTGAGCAGGGACACGGGAGCCTGATGCTCACAGGTGGTTTGCAAAAGGATCCTCCCCACAGCAGGTGGCCAGGCTCACAGAACGTGCTGCTGCTCACGCAGCTTAGTTAGAGCGACACTGAGACGCACAACCGGAACACCCTTCTCCCCGTACCTCCTAAAGGGACATCTTGGAGCTGAGTCTTATCCTTCCTCCACTCAGAGACAACATCCAAGAGGGCATTAAAATGAAAATCCATGCGCTTGTCAATGGTGGGGTCAGTTATTCTTCCACCTTCCTGAATTAAGTCACATCTTTCTCCAAACTTATGCATGCTGATGCCAAGCTTCAAAATAATAAGAATAAGAAGGTGAACATTTTCCCAAGGAAAAAATATTCACAGGTTCTAAGCTGCAATTAGGTGGAGCTGTCATGGGAAAAATTTGAAGTAAAGCTGAATGTGCTTCATGGGCAATGGCCACACAGGGAGGCAGTGAGGAAGTGGCACAGAACATGAGGGTGGCAGCCACAGCTGCCATGCCAAGCACCCTAAGCTTACTGCTCTGACCTCAGCAGACATTCTGCCCTCTCTGTGGATGCTCATGGAAATGAACACGCAAACGCACACACCCTCACAGAAATTGAAATTGGTTTACTATCAATCAATATCCAGGGAGAAAGTCCTGGCCCAACCAGGTTGCCAGGTAACAGACGCCCAGTTGATCCAGATAGTACTTTTTAAAATACAAGCTATGCTCCAAGTATTGCATTCAAAATATCCCATATAAATTTTATTTTTCAGTATGGGGATTAAACTCAGGGTCTTCACGCTGAGCCACACCCCCTGCCCAGTATCATTTTTTTGTTTTTGTTTTTATTTCTTTTTAGAGGGTCTTGCTAAGTCACTAAGTTGCCTAGGCTTGAACTTGCAATCCTCCTGTTTCAGCCTCTCCCACTGCAGGGGTTACAGATTACATGCCACCAGCCATACTTTCAGTGAAATATTGAGGACATGTGTGCACTAAAAAATTAAGAACCCTCTCGTTCTATGTGCTAAATCTAGCAACCTAAAATTATGAACTAATCATGTGGCCCGCAAATAACACACAAATAAAATTAAAGCTCTTAGAAAAAGAAAATCCTTCACATGCTTTCTCAGAAAAGCACAACACTCATGGTTCCTATTTACTGTTCAGAGAGGATGGGAGGCTGCTGTGTGCTGTGGAGGGAAGCACGCTAACACTGCGTTTCTTCTTGTTGCTCCTGCTGAGGATGTAATCTGCATATTCACACCTGCCGGACAAGGGCTCTGACCAGCGAACTACATCCCCAGATGCAGATCGCTATTGTACTATATACAAGCAAACAAGATGATTTTTCTTCTCTTCTGCATCCACAACACTTACTTGCTCACACATTAGTGCTACTGGGTTATTAACACAGCCATTGACAATCTGGGGTCCTCTTCCCACCGTGACACCTTTAAAAGATTTATCATCCCACACTCGGCCTCCGATTCTGTCTTTGGCCTCCAGGACAGTCACCTAAAAAGACAAGCAGGACGTGTAAGTAGGACAGGACAGTCATACCAGGTAGAGATCACAAAATGCAGAATGACAGGGTTAAATTACTTCCATAATCTATTGTACTACTGCTCAACATGCAACTTTAGCTGAGTGTGAACAGAAGACAAAGCAGATGTCAGAACACTTCTGGTTCTGGTGAGGAGAGCCTGCCGCTTCTGCTGGAGGAGCCCCTCCCCCTGTTCCCCTCCAACAGGAAATGATCATATTCACCAGCTAATACAGGAAATGAACTTTGAAAGCTTTTACTATATGCTATTCCATAAGTGAAATGAATAACTGGTTAAAGAGCTGGTCTTCCTATGAAATATCTATGCGTACAGGGAAATTTCCTCAGCACCACAGACAGACCTTAAGTACCTTAGACACACTATTATTTTTTTAAAAAAACTATCCCACTGTGTATGACGATGACCCCAGGAGTCAGCCCAATCAAGTGAGTGCCACTGCTAGGGTATTTATCTTCACATTTCTAATGCACAGGGACAAGAAGCTGCTCTCAAGGGGGACAGGCCACATCTCACCTTCACCCTGAAATTCAAAGTGCCTCAGTTCTCTGGGCTCCATCTGCTGAAAATCTGACTTTGTTCCTTTATTCATTTTCTTTTTTGTGGAACTGGGGACCCTGCACTTGCCAGACAGGCGGTAGCACCACAGAACTACCTCTCTGGCCCAGTGGAGTCTTATTTATGTCAAGACAAGTCCTTTTCATTTCTGGGTCCTTAAAAGCACTATTGTGAATTGCTCAAAGAGATCTCCAAGTCAGCCTTCTTTTGGGTCACTCACAGGAATCTATTTCCCAACCTCCAGGGGGAAGGACAGTCCCCCACTGTCTCTCTCATCATTTGAGCTGAGTTAACAAGGCCTAAACATTTCCACTAATTAGAAAGTTTTTAAATTGTGGTTCCTCCCTCTCCAACCCATTATTCTGACTTCAACAGAACACCAAACAATCCGTTTCTCTCTTCCTTCCCTCTAAGAGGAAAGCTAAATGTTAAAGACAGCCTCTGTAGACTTCAAGCATTAATAACTCTCCCCATAATATATTCTGGAGGTTTTTCCAAGTGAAACACAAAAAATTTTGGCCCTACTATCTAATGTTGAAATAAATAATCACTTAAAATATTTTGTCAGGAGCCATTCTACATAAATTTGGGGAAAAAGTCAATTCACAATTAATTATGATTAAGCCTTGTCTTATTGCTTTCAGGCCAGCTATGACACACTGAAACAACTCTATTTTGCTTCTCGTCACAGCTGAGATCTCCATGGCCCCATGAGGTTGTCACACTCAAAGGCAAAATAACATCAGCCAAAGACATTCTGGATCTTTGAGAACCCAGTAGTAAGAGAAAGGTTTCACCTGCAAAGAGACAAATTCCTTATCAGCTTAACTCTTCCCACCTACTATTGTAGGAGCTCTTTGCTCATCTTACTGTCCTAATCAATTTAAATTCTTCACAGACCTAAAATCCTTATAGGATTACCACCACCCTCTGAGGAACTATAAGATTCTTGTCAGTTTAGGATTACCACCACCCTCTGAGTCATCTATTACTCCCTATGGATCCAATGAATAGTGGCAAACTCAGGGTGCCTTTGTCTTTGCTGGTCAGATAAGCACTCATCAGACCCAAAACCCATTTCTTCTCAAAGCTTCCTTTCCTGTCCTTACCACTGAATTCTCCTTGTGCTGTCACGGCTCATAGGAGACCAGGACCCATGGCAGGGGTTCTGGAAATCTCCCTTTTCACTGTTCCCTAGTTTAATATCACAGCAAAAATATTTCAAAAAGCTCATTTCCCTAACATCAAAGCCAGACTCCAGCTTTGTCAGCAATATAATACAATCCTCACATGAGATTTTCTTGTCCAACCAGAACAAAAATCTCTCAGCCACAGCTATGGGAAAATTTCTCAAAAACTTGTCTCAAAAACTTTCCCACGGAGAAATTATGAAAAATGAAGCATCAGTTCTTTTAGCTAGGGAGAGAACACTGAAAACCCAAGTGCAGTTCTACCAAAGTGCTTGCAAATTAATTGTGAACACGGAAAAATACGTCAGAACTAGCAAATCAAAAATCTACGAGGTGACTGAGCAGATTTAACAGAAATTAGATATTGAATCGCACAGTTTTTTGTAGGTCATGAGTTCTATTTTCGCCAGTTTTGAACAACTGGAATAAAAAAGTGTCTCGCAACTGCAAGCTGCCCTTAAATATAATACCACAAAAGCCATATAATTCTCTCTCAATCAATGAACTGATTATTGTTTCCAAAAGCAAAGATCATTCTTCTCCAGACTAAATTTAATCTTTGATTTGCACAAGCAAAACTGAGGATTTCAGAAACCTATACTAAGAAACAGTGAATTTCCATGTCATATTTGTTTCAAACTATCTTTTCTACTGTGTTAATGATAATCTGTCAAAAACTTCAGTTTTAGTATTGTTAGAATTTCTTCTGGCTTGAAGTCTTAAACTCTTTCTGAAGCTGTAAGAATTTCTACTTTTCTTTTGTTATATCAATTTCAAATGTTGTTACTTTTCTAGGGTCTGTTGTAAAGACATAATGTATTAAATATGCTTCATTAAAATTAGGATCTGGTTTCTAAGTCTTAGAAAATTTGGACCAAAGGAGCAATTAACCATCTGTTTCCACCTATCCATCCCCAAAATCTTACCTTAATTCCAAAGTTATGCAGTTGCCTAGCAGCTGCTAACCCTGCTGGACCAGCCCCAACAATGATGACTGATTTCTGAAAAATGGAAACAAAATTCCAATTAGAGCAAAGATGACAATGTATTGTTATAGTCACTCGGGAAGCAGCATTACCAAGCCACATTAGCTCATCTATATTTCTCTGAATTTCTTCAAAAGTTACCCTCCTAAAAAACATGAAATACTTACGGTAGTACTTCTTAATCCCTCCTCACGCACCCTCCCACTGCTGTAGTTTGCAGAAACTACACTGGATACTCTCTTCTTTAGAGAAACATGTTCTATAAAATTCTAGCCAGTATAAGTCTGATGGTGATGTAGTTTTTACTAGGATTACTGACAGCAAACAACCAGCAAACACATTTTATCAAGACCAAAGGCAGTGATACGACTGACGCCACCTACATTGTGGTAGTCTTTAGGAAGAAGATATTGGTCAGCTCCCACAGTGAGAACTCCTGTGTTGATGAGGCCTTTCCTTGTCATAAAATAAAGTATTCTCTCCACTTCCTGAACACACCGGATGCGCACAAGACCCCGGACGATGATGTGAGGAATGCATTTCTGAGGAGTAAGAGCTTCCTGTGTTTGGAAATGAAACCAAACTGTTAAAAAAAAAAAAAAAAAAAAAAAAAACACCTCAAGAAACTTAAATCAACAGCAAGAAAACAAATATCCCGACTTAAACATGAGCATGGTAGCAGCTAGGAATGAGGCTTGGTGACAGAGCACTTGCTTAGCATGCCTGAGTCCCTGAACTGGATCCCCAGAACTACAAGAAGGCAGCAGGAGGCAAAGAACAGGCATTTCTCAAAAGACATATCTGTAGGGGCTGGGGATATAGTTCAGTGGCATCATACCTGACTGCATGCATAAGGTCCTGTGTTCTATCCCTGGTACTATAAAAAAAAGACCATATGTGGCCAACAAGTATATGAAAAAAGTATTCAACATCACTGGTGACCAGGGAAATGAAAAGTCAAACTACAGTGATAGATCATCTCATGAAATGGCTATTATCCAAAAAGCTAAAGAAGCCTGGGGATGCAGATCAGCAGCAAAAAAACTGTCCAGCTCACACAGGGGCTTGATCCCCTGTATGGGGACCAACAGGTGCCAAGTGCTGGTAAGACGTGGTTAAAGGTGCCTCTGCACAAGGATGGTGGAAATGTAAATTAGTATACCTGTTATGCAAACACTATGGAGGTTTCACAAAAAATTAAACTACCATAGGACCTAACAATTATACTACAGGATATATAAGCAAAAGAAACAAAATCAGTATGTCACTGAGATATCTGCACCTCTATGTTCCTTGTTACAGTAGCCAAGACATGAAATCAAATAAATACCTATTAACTGATGAATAGTGAAAAAAATAGCATATTTACACAATGGAATATTCATAAGGAAGGAACCCCTGTCCTTTGCCATACCATGGAAAAATCCAGAAGACCTTATATTAAATGAAATAAACCAGAGACAGAAAGGCAAATCCTTCATTATCTCATTTACAAATAGACTCTAAAAAATGAATTCATAGAAGCTGGGAGCACTGGGAGCTCACACCAGGAAGGAAGAAGGTAGGAAGTAGAAAACTATATGTCACAGTAAAAATTTCAGTTCATTTCACATGAAATGCATTGATAGATGTAACTTAATCATCACCATATATTATATTCTAACCTAGTAAAATATCAAGACAGATAGAATATCTCTAATCAGATTAATCATTAATCTCTAATCAGAATATTAATTAATCTAGATTAATCTCTAATCTAATCTCTACGACTTTTATCTTCTTGCGCAATATTTTACATTCAACTCAAACAGCTAAATAAATAAATCAGAAAAATACCAGGGCCAGGAATCCATTTTTATTTAAAAACAAAAACTATATTCTGTGCCCTCCCCAGACCATTACTGTTATCCTTTCAAAGTGAAGGATGTGTGGAGCCCCAACATTTATTCAGCTTCAATAGAGAGAAAATCAATGATCTTGGTTCACTCACGACGAGATGAATTAAACTTACTCCCTGCTTTCAGGGGCTTATAACCTAATCTTGGAAGTGTTTCCCCTGCCGCTGGCCGCAGAATCTCTGGACTCACTCTCACTCCCTAGAGGGGGCACTCTGGCTGCCTCTGATGTGAAGTGATGGTTCTCATAAAGGGGTGATAACTCCATCTGGAAAAGTCTGGAAACAGACTGCTTAGGCATCACTAGTCCAAGAATCTGAAATCTGAAATGCACCAAAGTCTGGGTGTTGATTCAGTACTCAAAGAGTTTCAGGTCTTGGAGAATTTCCTAAGTTTTCAATCAGGAATGCTCAACTGGTAAGACTATGCCAAGACCAAAATGTGCAACATTTCTGATGGAGAGCATTTGGGGTCAGGGCTTTTCTTTTTTTTTAGGTTTTTTGAGACAGGGTCTCCTTTTGTAGTTCAGGCTGGCCCTGAGCTCAGCCTCAAACTCACATCACAGCAATCCTCCTGCCTCTGCCTCCCAAGTGTTGGGATTACAGGCGTGAGACACCATGCCCAGCACTGTGGTATGTGGTACTGATTGCTGCTGGGACATGAGTCTCCATGTCCAGTATTGTATGTGGTTGCCGGGGAATCAAACCCAGACCCTTGCGCTTGCAAGACAGGCGCCAGAACCACTGAGCTAAATCCCTGGCCCAAGCTTTTCGACATTTATGTAGTTGCCCCAACTGGAAAGCGTTACTGGCATCCTTTGGTAGATGCCAGGGTGTCGCTGAATGTCCTACAGTGCACAGGACAGCAGCTCTGTTCCCTGAGAATGATCTGCCCCAAACAGTAACAGTGTGGGGGCAGCTATAAAGGCTCCACTGCCAAGGCAACACCTCTCCTTCAGTATTGTGCCCCATCCACCAGTACCCTGCCCAGACTGGGCCCCACAGCCTCACTTACTTTGCAGTTCGTGTACCACAGAGCAAGGATGAGGTTTCTCAGAGCTAGGTACATGGTAGGGTCTCTTGAGTACTCTGGAAACTCATAGAGCTCATCCAACTCCATCACATCAGGCCGCACACACAGGGCTTTGCCACACTCATTGGGCTGGTAGAAAGGCTGGAAATACCGGTTCATGCCTGGAACTGAGAACAGACACAAACAGGACCTCCTACATGCCGCTACTGCAAATTCCAGGAATGAAAGGGCAAAAGCAAGCCGTAAAGTGCAGTGCAGACCAGCTCCGCACCTATTCTGCATGAATGCTCACTTTTTCCACCCAAGAGGGTAGTTCTACCATAAGAAAACATTTCCCCAGTCTATTTCCTCTAGTCATCCATACCCTCAACTTCCATGGTAGGGAAATTTTAAAACCAATTTTTAATTGTGCTGAGAAAATACATATCATAAAATTTACCATCTTAACTATTTAAAGTGTAAGTACACTCACACTGTTTGCAACAGGTCTCTAGAACTTTTTCATCTTGTGAGACTAGAACCATACCCACTAAACAACTCCTCCTCATGGAAATCTATTTCCAAAGTAACTTTTTTGTGGGGTACTTTCCGATTATGGAATGGAATGTTCACTGTATGCAAGGATGGGCTTATCTATGGGAATGCACTCTGTCCCTCCACTTAGCAAATATTAATACAACAGACATTTGCTTTTACAAAGCGGGGGGAAAGCTATAAAAATACTGTTTCCTAACCTGCTTTTTAAAATGTTCAATATCATAAACATTTTCCCACAACAATAAACGAGACTTCAAGGGCTACATAATATAATGTCACTATTATAAAGAATGCCAAAGCCTATCTCTTTGCACATAAATCCTTGACTCATTCAATAATGGACTTAGGACCCCTTCCCATAGGGCCAAAAGGGATTTCGACTGCAAAAGCAATCCATTTTACGGGTTGACACACACACTGCCAAATTGTCCTTCATATATACGCACTGGTACTAATGGAATTCCAGTGCTACTACACCACACTTTCCATAGTCTCGGGAATTCCCACCTTGACTTTGCTCTTCTCAGGTGCACTTCTAGAGGCTCCAGTGTTATCACTTACAAACCTTAAGACAGGGCTACAATGCGACCCTCTACTCACACCATCCAGAACGCAGTTGGTTCATGTACACATATAGAAGACACGGGATCGTGAGGTTCCTTCTTTCATAGTCAGTAGTCAGCAACAGGCTGACCCTCACCAGAATTTGGAGAGTTGATCCTCAGTGGCATCGCTAGAGGCAGAGAGGAAAAAAAGACTCCTCCCACTGTTCACAACTTTCTCCTGCTAAGTCAGAGCTCCTGTACTCACTAACTCCTGTACTCACTAACTCCTCAGTACTCCTGTACTCACCAACTTTAGTGTCCTCGGGCACCTGGTTCCAGGACCTTCCAGGGATCAAAGTCCCAGGTGGTCCTGTGCCCTATCTAAAGTGGCATGGTAAACGTGTAACCCAGATACAGCCTCCTGCAGACCTGAAATCATCTCTCAATTACTTCTAATATCTCAGATGCCATGCAAATGGTTGATGTGATGTATTGTTTAGGGAATGGTGACAATGGAAAGCCTGTTTATGTTCAGTATAAATAATTCTTCTCCCAGACATTTTCTATCCAATGGCCTGGCTGGATCCAGTGATGTGATGTGGAGGACCAAAAAGTGCTTTACATAATATTTCAGACATCCGTTAAAAAATCTTTCACCCCGGGCCGGGGAGTTAGCTCGGTGGTTCCAGCGTCTGTCTTGCAAGCACAAGGACCCGGGTTCAATCCCCGGTAACCATATACCATACTGGGCGTGGAGATTCACGCCCAGCAGCAACCAGTACCACACACCACAGTGCCGGGCGTGGTGGCTCGCGCCTGTAATCCCAACACTTGGGAGGCAGAGGCAGGAGGATTGCTGTGATGTGAGTTTGAGGCTGAGCTCAGGGCCAGCCTGAACCACAAAGCAAGACCGTGTCTCAAAATAAACCTAAAAAAAAATCTTTCACCCTTTGCTTTCCTCTACACAAGTGGGAAAGGGTGAGGGGAAGGGAGGGAAGACGAGGACAGCACTCACCAAACACAGAAGGGACGGCCTTGGAGGGCTCCAGCCTCCCCGGGCTGGCACTGCCAGTGGTGGCAGAGGTGGTGGTGGCAGCAGCGCGGTTCGTGCTGGTACAGGAGGGACTCATACCCACACAGTCAGGGTAGTAGGCACAGAGCAGAGGCGCCGCCACACTGTCTTTCAGCAAAGGAGGCAGGATAAGCATGGAGTACCACCAATGGTTAGAAACTTCCGACACCCTCTGAAGTTCACCGGTGGGAGGGAGACGACAGAGCAGAGAGGAAACGTACATGCAGGTCATGCCGTGCATAGATGTTATCTTCATTTCATCTATCCTCAACCCTCATACTTTGCCTCTATCCCAATTTAATTCTATGAGTTCTGCACACACAGATTTAAAAACAAAAATGGCTCAGATGTCTAGAGAGAGTGTTTCCTATGCAAAATCCTCCCCAGTTCCGCTTCCCCTGCCAAATTACCCCACCAGGTGAGTGTTTCAAAATGTGTCTGTTTATTACACTGTAAGCCTGCTTGCAAGTCTGAGTGGAAACTGTATCTCTGGGCCATAATCCTTTAGCATCTAGCCTCCCTTTTCCCTTGGGATCTCGAGATAATTGAACTGAAAAACTGGACCTAAAAAACAATTATCCTAAGCAGCAGTCAAGCATGACTTATTTTTTCTAAGCATTACTGCTTTTTGCCAAAAGCTACTGAAAAGAGTTGGAAGGAAAAGTACACTACCACCAGCCAACTGCAGTAAGAAACAAAAGAAGCTGTACTTGGTCTTCAAATGTGTGACTATGTTCCAGGGGTGACTCAAATACGGCTCATCGCACATCATAGTGACAACTGCAATGAAAATAAAACACATGCAGCTTCTAAAGCGACCCTGCCACAAACAAATGCCTGTATTAGGCCATCTTTGTTAACTAAGCATATGTTTTAAAACTATTCCAACTTGGATACAGGAAAGCCTTGAGCCCAGGGATGCTGTTGCTAGTTCTCCAGGCTCCAAGAAAATGCCAACTGCCTTCAAGCAAATCTGTGAACTTGTAATCGAAGGGTGAATCCAGTTTGCAGATGCCTTCTGTTTGCTTTTCAGGGTCTAAATCAGGAACATATTTCAGTTTCCACAAGCCTCAATCAGCAGCCTTGGAATATACATCCAGCTGTTTCACACACTGGTCTTACTTGTCCAGAACCTGGCGGCATCTGCACTACATATCCTCTGCCCGCCCTCAGTACCTGTTTTACATGGCCTACCCTTGACTAGCCCATGGGCACCCAAAGAATGGGTGCATCAGCTCTTTCTCCAGGGCCCCAGACCTGACCCAACCCACCACTGCTTCCTAGCTCAGACCCAAGGAAACAGCAACTGAGTATTCAGCTCCTGTCATTTGGACCAAATAGTGTGGACGGAAGGTCCCTGGCAAATCATGAATCTAGTCTGTTCCTATTTGTTTCCATTTCTTAGGTCATATATTTCAGTAGGGAAAGTGAGTCAGCTCCAAGACAAGTCCTGCTACCTTGCTGCGAGTCCCAGTTTTTTCTTAACAACCCACCCAAAGGTGCTACAACTAAATTCCAACATGGCACAGGAGAAACTAGTACTGACAAACTAGCACTCCCTCTTACTAGTTACCAATCTCACAAAGCGTCAACATGAGAACAAAAATCCCACTCACTGAAGAAATTGTAACAATATAACTGACTTATTAGCATACTGAATCAAATATCCATTGCATTAGCTTACTGTTCCCCAATGTTAATGTCCACCATGAACCTCAGAATGTGACCTAGACTAGGCATGGTGGCACATGCCTACAATCCCAGCACTGTAGAGCCTGAGGTAGAAAGATTACAATGAATTCAAGGCCAACCTGCACTGCACAGCAAGTCTCAAAAATCAAAAACCAAAAATAGGATCTTTGCAGATGTTTGTAGTTATGAGCAGGTCATGCTGGACTAGAGGGAGTCCTAAACTCACTGCTGCTAGAGGTCTCAGTGAGAAGAGACATAGGCAAGAGGAGACACACAGGTGAGAGGCCACGAAACACTTCTGCCCTCCAGCAAATACCAAACCCATTGGCACCCAAATTTTGACTCTAGTTTACAGGATGTGAGAGAATAAAATGCTGTCGCCTCAGCTGCCCAGTTTGTGTCAAGTTGTTAAGGAAGGCCATGCACGTATTGACAATTTAGAAACTGCCACAACTCTAGAATCCCCAGGAAGAGAAGGGTAAGGGTGAAGGTCATGACCAAAAGCCTTGACTTGACTCTCTCTTAACTGCATGCAAAATTAAGTGGCTGGTGAGCATCTGAGGACTCTTCCAGTACCTCAGGCATATAACTTCTGCCCTGAAATCATCAGGGCAGAATCATCAGACGCAAAATCATCAGATGCAAAATCATCTCTGTAATACTACCACCACCGGCATCTGACAACAGTTACCTTTAACCAAGCAACCAAATAAAGACAAAGTCCCAAGTGTCACTCTCATTTGCCTAATGTATTTATCAAAGACACAGTTAACTCCAATCCAGAGCATGCAGAAATACTCACCAGATCCTCAGGCAAGGAACAATGATCTGAGTTCTCAGGCTGCAAAAAGAAAACCAAACATTGATTAGGTTTGCTCCTAAGATGAGAGTCTTCAGTCTCAACTCATCTTCAGTATGATATCTCTTTTTAACTATCACCTGGGGGAAAAAAAATTGGTAAATCAATATATGAATACAGGTACAATGGATCCTAGACTTACGAACTCAATTTGTTTCCTAGAGCTGGCTATAACTCAGAGTGGTCAACTGAAGGCTCAGGCTCCTCTACACAGCCTTCAAAGTCTCTTTCCTGAACACAGGCAGGTCCCAGTGTGCTTAGAGAGACACTGGCCAGGATTCCACCCTTGACCCCACAAAGGAAAAGGATGTTGTCATGATCCTTCCAGAGCTCTTTAAGGGTTAAATCTGTTTCTGAGACCATCTTGAAGTACAAGCAGCTGACATTCAGGTTGTGACTCAGATTCTGGTTGTAAGTTAAAACTAAAACTCCAGTGATAATCCAAGTCATTTGTATGTCAGGCTGACGGTAACTCAAGGGTCCACTACAGTTTGTTTTTTAGGACAGGCAATTTTATAAGGATGTTTCTAATTTAATTATATACATATATGAATGATGAAATATAACTACTATGGAGAAGAATATGCAATGTCAACAACTTATAGGCTGCAACCCGGATGTGGCTCATCCTCTCTTCTGTTCCACTAACCCTGCTGCCTGTCTGTGCCAGTACCATGCTGCTCCTATCAGTGTAGCTTTGAAATGCAACTTCAAATGTAGGATTGCAATGTCTCCTGCTTTGCTATTCTGGGTCTCTTATGGTTCCATATGAATTTTAGGATTATTTTCTCCAGTTCTACAAATAATTTTGCTAGTATTTTTCTTGAGATTAATTCTGTGTCAATTTCCAAAACAGGGCCATCTTGTACATTTTGGTTCGGCGTGTCCAAGAACAGAGGATATGTTTGCACTTTCTGATGTTCTCCTTTACCCCCTTTTGCAGGGTAGTGTAGTTTTTATTGTAAATGTGTTTCACTTAGGTAATTCCTAAGAACTATTCTTGCTGCTATTGTGAATGGTACTTTTTCTCAATGTCTCTTTTGGTGAGTTTACTAGTGTACAGGACCACTACTGATTTCATATCGGCTACAATGCTGAACTGGTTATTAATTCTAAGAGTCTTCTGCAGAAATTTTTGGATCATGTTATATGTAGGATGATAATCAGACTTCTTCCTTTCCTATACACATTGCTCTTGCCTGACTGCCCTGGTTAACATTAGGACTATGTTAAACAGGAGTAGTGATCGTGGGCATCCTTGTTGTGATCCTGATTTTAGAGGGAAAGCTTTCCATAAAGTTAAATGAAAAAAGGCAAACAAGCTTAAATATCACATAGTTTCTTTTATCTGAGAAACCCAAAAGGTAAAAAAAAAAAAAAGAGAGAAAAATAAAAGTTAGGTAACAGGAGGTAGTGAGAAGATCTTTTTCACATGGGAAGGGAATTGAGATGGAGAGAGGGGGCGGGAGCAGGGGGAAGGAGAGGAAAGAAAGAGTCAAGATGTGTCATGTACACACACCTGCTCCCAGGAGGAATGTAATCAGGATTGCTGCAAACACAGACTAACCAAAAATAAAAACTGGAAAAATGGCATCGACAGAAATCTCTTTACTACAGCTCAGTCACTACTGACAAAATCTCTAGAAGAGACCTAAATGCCTTTGACAGTACCAAACCAAACACTGCACATCTGTTCGGTGGACTATTTACAACAGACAGCATGGAAGAAAAAAAGAGATCTTTACATGTGACATGGAAGTTTATGACAGAGGAAATGACACAAAGCGAGATCCAGAAGAACGTGCAGAGAGTATTCCCATTCTCTTTAACGCTCTTTGACTAATAAACCTTCCTCAGCTCTGTTCTTGACAGCCAACCTGATGGACAACAAAATCTGGGTCAATAAGCACCAATTAAATAAACATGAACAGGATGAAGAGGTCTCTAAGGCAATGATGAGGGGCAGAAGAAAGAGATTCAGAGGGCTCTCAGATTTCATCCTAGAAGCTGGAACCCAAGGAAGCCACAAAGCTTTCACTGTGAGGCAGCCTGAGAAGAGAGAAGGAGATTGTTTTCAAAAACAAGGAAACCGACAACGCCAAGGTCCACCTTGGAAAAAAGCACTTGACATTAAAACACATCCAGCCAAGTGACAAAACAAAGTAACAGACTTGGGACAGCAGAGCCATGGTGAGAGACAATGAACCCATTAGCTGCAGCAGTTTGTGGGAACAATGAAAGGGATATGGATATAGGATGAAAATAATAAAAGCTCTGGTCATCTTAAAAAGAGAAAAACACCTGAAAGAAATGGGACCGGGGGGGGGGGGGGGGGACAAGGAAGTAGGCTGAAGTATGACAATTTACTTCTGATTACATGGTAGCAGATCAAGCAAAATCACCTAAAATAGAAAGAGGATTCTTTAAAACAAGAGTGATTCTAATTCCTTAATATTCTCTTATTTTCTAAGGAACTTTTAGCAGGTACTTTTTGGGGTGAAAAAATAATTATTCTATGTTCAGCAATTCTTATGTCACCTCAGTTTCTTTTTCTTATTTTAAATTCACTAACAGACAACTATTTTACAGGAAACTACATGTGCCATACTGTTCCTCAACAGGAAGTTATTTGCCAACTATTCCTATAAGTCCTATAAGAATACTATTAAATGAATCTCAGGTCATTGTGGTTATTTCAAGATAATGTTTGTATGAATTTAGGGCAATTATTTCTATTCTCTATATTTCTTGAATGTTTCAATGATGAGCCATATCATTTATCTAAAAATAAAATTATTCAAAAGAAAGCCTTAGTTTTCAAAACTACTTAGGTTTGAGAAACAGGACAACTGACACCTAATGGGAACAAAAGTAAGGCTCATGGATACTTTGCACGTTTAGTAGGGATGAAGTCAAAATTGTAATATTAAGTTATTAGAAGCCAAAGGAGAGGAAAGATTAAAAGTAACTCCAAATGAGAGCTTATTCAAGACAGAGAACAAAATGTAAAACCCTATCCAGTAATTTAGTAACCTAATACCACAAAAGTCATCCAAAATCTGTTGTAAGAGACTATTTAGAACTCAAACACTGCACAAATAGGTTGTGAGGAAATAGATCACAGATGAGACTTTTAAAGTAGCCTATTTTTGACTATTGTTTCACTAAAGCCTCCTTTAAATATAATGAAATGATACTGAACATACTTTTCATTTGAGAAGGACTCTAGGAAGAAAAGACAAAACAAAACAGAGAGCGGTAATCTGGGGCACAGGTGCTGGTTAAGTTCATGCAACCATGACATGGTTTTCGCTGTCCCTGTGCCACATGAGCCCCGGCGTCTGAACCACTCAGAATCTCTTCCCTTCTGTACAACAGAGACTTGGGTCCTGCTAGCCTCCTTCCACTTTTTCTCTTCTACCCTGAAGGGTTCACGGTTCAATCAAATTCTTGTAATTCACCTAGAATCAAAGTTAAAGGCTCTGTTCACAGAACAATAAGTGTATGGGATAATGTATATGTTAATTAGGTCAATTTAGCCCCTCCTCTGCCTGTGCCTATTTCAAATCAGCCTGTCCTACTGTGACCATTATATATAATTTCACTGTTAATTAAAATAAATGTTTTTTTTAAGAATCAATCAAATCCCCTTTCAACTGAAAGATTTTAAAATAAATGTCAACCAGGTCCAGGGACTTGGTTTCAGGCTCAGATAAGAGCTTTCTATCCTTCACTGCCAAATTACCAACATCCAAAATCAAAGAGGGCTGCCAGGCAATGGAGGTACATACCTGGAATCCTAGCACTTGGGAAGAGCTGTAAGTTCAAGTCCCATCGTGAGAACTTAAACAGATTTTGTCCCAGAATTTTTTTTTAAAAGGGTGGGGGGCCTGGGATAGCTCAGAGGCAAAGCATTAGTGGGGTTTGATCCCAATACCTCAAAGTAAACAAAGTAATTAAGAAAGAGAAGTTAGGGATACAGCTTGACCTGGGTTTGAGTACCTCAGTACTCAAAACAAGAAGGAATGAAAAAGATACAAGGACAGCATCACAAAATCCACTAGCATTAAAAGAAGACTAAGGGAACAGTACAAATAATTTCAATACATTTGACAATGTAAATGAAAACCACAAGCTCTTTGAAAAACCTTCCAACATGGACAGAACCCACAGACTAAATCATAAGTCTATTAAAGAAATTGAATTTTTAATTTCTAAACTTCTTACAAAGAAAACTACAAGCCCAAAAAGACAAAAAAAAATTAATTAATTAAAATAACTAACATCAATTTAATACAGTAAGTTACCTGACAAACAGAAGGGAGAACACATTTCCAGATTTATTTTTAAGGAGCCAGAACAGCTATGCAACAGAATCTGACAATGATATTGCAAATTTTTTTAAAGTGCAGGTAATATCCATCGTGAACATAGATGCAAGAAAGTGTAACAAAATGGCATAAAATTCAGCAGTGTATAAAAAGACAGCACACTGGGAAAAAGTGGGATATATTTTGGGAATGCAAGGTTGTTTCAACATTCCATAATCAGTGTAAACTTTCCACAATAGCAGATTAAAGGAATAAAAATGACAAGTCTACTATAAAAGAGGAGAACATTTGATAAAACTTGACAGCCATTCATGATAAAATTTTCAGCAAAGTAGGAAAACAAGGAAACTTCCGCAACCACAGAAAGGTCATCGATGAAAAGCTACAGGCACTGTTACACACAATAAGCACAGGACTGAACATGCCCTGAAGGTCTGGGGCAAGACAACATCTGCCTTCACTACATGGCCGGTGGTCCTGCCTAAGGCAGTAAGGCAAAAAAAAAGATATCAAAAAGATCAAGAAAAAAAATAATAAACCAGAAGGAAACTACAAGATTTATGAAATTTAGTAAGTGAAGTCAAAATAGACTCTGGGTATAAGGTCCGCATAGAAGTTAAGTGTATTTCTGTATAATTGCAACAGACAACTCGATGTTAAATAAAAGTCTACTTAAAATTACAGGAAAAAAATATCTAGAAACAAATAAAATACAAAAATGACATACTCAGTGAAAACTAGAAAACACTGTTGCAGGACACTAAAGAATGTTGGGACACGTTTTTTCTGAAAAGGCTGAGTAAATATCTTACACTCTGTATTACACAGTCTGGTTCAAAACTACTTTGCCAATGTCACATACAAGCCACTAGGGATACTGCATAATGAGCAGGGATGTGTTCCAATAAAACTTTACTTACAAAAAGAAGAGCAGGGCCAGAATTTGGCCCCTCATATGTCATCTGGGGAACACCAGGTTAGAAGACTACAAAATGCAAAGATGTCGAGTCTCCTGCAAATAACCTATAAATGCAACACCTTTCAACCAACATCCCATAAGTTTTTAATTAGATCCTGGCAAGCTGATAATAAAATGGAGATGTAAACACAAAATAGTGAAAATAACCGTGAAAAAAAAAAAAAACAATACTGGAAGATCTGACACTAACTTATTTTAAGATTAAATAATGATATAACAAGCAAGACAAGACAGTCCTAGGTAAGACTAAAGAAAGGGGTCAACGTAATAAAGTCCAGAATCAGACCATAGTTGATTAATTTTTTTTGTCATTTTTATTTTTTTAGACAAGGTCTCTCTTTGTAGTTCAGACTGGTCCCGAACTCACTATGTCGCCCAGACTGGCCTTGAAATCATTACAATCCTCCTGCCTCTGCCTCCTGAGTGCTGCGATTACAAGTGTGAGCCACCACACTCAGAACTGTACCAGAGATTGAACTCACGACCTTAGGTTTGCCAGGCAGACACGGAACCACTGAGCTAAATCCCCAGCCCCTTAATTTTTTATAATAGAATAAGATAAGTCAAAAGGAAAAGACTAATCTTTTCTATAGATAATACTGAACAAATAAATGTCTACATGGAAAAAAACTGAATTTTTTCCTATCCTTAACATCAAAAGCCAAATATTAACTTAAGACATGATTACTGACCTAAATGTAAAGGCTGAAACTTTAATATGGCTCAAAGAAAACATACATTTGAAAAGTTAAATGTTGTCAATGGCTTCTAAGAAAAGGTCCTAAGCATAAATGAAAAACTGAGTAATATGAGGCTCAAAACTAAAAATTTTTGCTCATCAAAAGACCAACTAAGAAAACAGAAAGGCTATATACAGACTGAAAAAACATTCAAAACAGAGTCACATCTGTGTAAAGAACTCCTACCTATCAATAAGAGTTAGTTTTTAAAAAATGGACAGATATTTTCCAAAGGGGAACTCTGAGTGGTTGATAAACATGAAAAGATGCTCAACACATCACTAGTTATCAAGGACCTGGGCACTAATCCTACAGATGTTGGAGCATGCCCACCATACCAACAGCAAACTATAGCCACAGAAGACACCACCACTGAACAGTGCCACGTGGTGTGGCAATCAAAAGACATTGTTTGGCAGTTTCTTAAACATCAAATATAAATTGACTACACAATTCCGCAATTCCACCACAATGTATTTGCTGCTAAAAAATTAAAAAGCAGGGGGCCAGGGAGTTAGCTCAGTGGTTCTGTCGCCTGTCTTGCAAGTGCAAGGACCCAGGTTCGATCCCCGGTAACCACATACCATACTGGGCGTGGAGACTCACGCCCAGCAGCAACCAGTACCACATACTACAGTGCCGGGCGTGGTGGCTCACGCCTGTAATCCCAGCACTCGGGAGGCAGAGGCAGGAGGATTGCTGTGATGTGAGTTTGAGGCTGAGCTCAGGGCCAGCCTGAACTACAAAGCGAGACCCTGTCTCAAAAAAAAAAAAAAAAAAAAAAAAATTAAAAAGCAGGTCCACAAAAAACTTGCACAGAATGTGCACTACGGTTTCACTCGTACCCCAAAGAAAATAACACAAATGTCCTTAAGATGAAAACAGTTACATACAAATATCCTTTAACGGGAGAATAGCTAAGCAATCTGTCACACACATGGAAACACACATGTGTAGGAAGGTACGGTGGCATAGATAAATCTCAAATACAATTTTACTTAGGGAAGAAACCAAACATTAAAGGCCCTGTATCAGCTGACTCCACTTTTATGAAGTGCAGGAGCCTGAAAAATGACTCTGCAGGGATAAAAATCAGAGCAGCAGCTATCCCTGGAAGGAAGGAAAGAAAGAACTGGTGCTTGACAGGGATGGAAATACTGTATACACACTGCAGACTCTTCTCAGAACTCAAGGAAGTTCACATAAGATCTTTGCATGTACCTGCAGTCTGTAATCACACCTCAAAAATAAAAGATACATGTTCTCACCTATTAAAAATACTATAACTCAAAGCAAGTAAGGTGTGACTACAAGGATCACCCCAAATCATAGGTCTTCACATGTTTAAAAAGTAGTTTGGCTGTTTTTTCTCAACAGCCTTAAAAAATGTGCCTATCATAAATATGTAATTAAATATACTTCGAGTAGGGGATAGGGATATATCTCAGTAGTAAACTTCTTTCCTAGCAAGAGAAAGGCCTGAGTTCAGTACCCAGCACCAGGAAAAAAGTGTTGTAGAATAAATGAACTACTGGAAACTTCCTTATTAAAATAGGAAGGAGGAAAAAGTTAAGAACTTTCAGTTTTATTGCATCATACACATATGTGTATTTATAAATATATATACATTCAATTTACTTTTTAAAATCTTAAGACTACATTAGTGTGACAATATAAATTTATTTGTGTTCAGACTCTTACCCTCTTTCTACACATTTTTTTTTTTTTTTTTTTTTTTGTTGAGACAGGGTCTCACTTTGTAGTTCAGGCTGGCCCTGAGCTCAGCCTCAAACTCACATCACAGCAATCCTCCTGCCTCTGCCTCCCGAGTGCTGGGATTACAGGCGTGAGCCACCACGCCCAGCACTGTGGTACGTGGTACTGGTTGCTAATGGGGTGAGTCTCCATGCCCAATACTGTTATGTGGTTACTGGGGATGGAACCCAGGCCCTTGCGCTTGCAAGACAGATGCCGGAACCATTGAGCTATATCCCCGGCCCTACACATTCTCTTTTCTCCAGTGTCAGGGCCTCAGCCATACTCAGCAAAGGCTCTGCCACTGAGCTGTCCCCGAAAGCCTCCAGGTATTTTTTAATAAAATTATGTGTTGCTTTGTTTAAAACTCCAAGTTTTAAATTATTTGATCATACACTTAATAAATCTTTCACTCATTTTCTAAAAAGGAAATATTTCAACTAAGAAAGTATTGTTTTTGGTAATAATTATATATCTGTGAAAATATACTATAAGCTACTGGATTGTATAATTTTAAAAGGTTGAATTTCATGAAATGTAAATTATTCCTCAATTTTTTAAAAAAGAAAGTACTTTCTTTTGAGATTTCTAGTATTTCTAATATTTTTAATGTCCTCAAGGTATGAGTGACATTTGTATAGATCAATGCTTCTAACATGCAGCTTAATTACATACATATTTTTAAGCATGAAATCCCAAATTTCAAAAGCAGCACCTTATAGCCACCATGGCTAATACCACCAAACATACTGACTTATCTGTTTCTCCTTACTAACAAGATCTGTTTTGTTTGGTGTTGCAACATGCTTAGTTATAAAATATTTCCTTCCTTTGTCCTGCCTGCCAACCAGAGTAGCTGTACGATCTGTTCTACTTACTAAAACATAAACAGAAATCCAAGCTTCTAAAAATCTCCTCTTTTTGCAGTAAAGGAAGGACAGACTCAGTGGCACACTCTTTTGCCCTCTGCCTTTTCACTCTCTTGTAAGAGAAAAGCAAGCTCTTAAGTGGTTTACCCAGTATAGGTTGGATTCTGTTCCACACAATACTGATAAAATGATCAATACACGGAAGTGAAAAAATGCACTGTTACTTTATACTAACAACTAAATCAAAGTACCAGTGAGTTCTACGGAACTCCAAGGAGACCATACCTTCACAGTATTTGGCTTCATACCACACCGGTAAGTCTTCGCTATCTGTGGAGTAAGCTGGATTTCCTTGGTAAGCTGCCTCCATTTCCTACACTCAGGTTTCGTGCACTGCACCTAGAAGGGACATGAGTCACGGCCAGTAAGTTGCCTAACGTTGAGGCACCATTTCTACCCTCCGTCACTCACTCTGTCACCTGGTCATTTCTCAGTTGGACCAGTAATCATATATGCTAATGAATCAGGGACATTGGGTAAAGGAATTATATGAACTCTCGGTGCTATCTTTGCAACCTTCTATAAATGCCACACTATTCAAAAATTAAAAACACTTTTTCAACGTTACTTGTTTTAACAATTATAAAAAGAATACTAAATATAAAGAAGACACCAGCATCTTCCCCCACTCCTCCTGCTGTTAGCCTCACAAACACACCACAGAAGACGCAGTATCATTTTTCTTACCCAGTAAGGGAGCTGCTGGTCGGCCATGAATGCTTTGGGGCTGGGTTCTGTTTTGCCGTTGCTGGTCCAAATTTTTTTCCACGTAGTGTATTTGTCATATCCATCTTTATGGCTAAAACCAACAAAACCAAGTGTACCAAGCTGTTAGCTAATCTGGTTTTCAAAACACAAGACAAAACTGGTAAGTCTCACATGAAGGATTTCATTAGCCTCTGTTGTAAGGAGGAAAGTTACTACGAGCTCCAGACAGCAGCCCGTCGGGGGTGCTCTCATCAGTTCCAGTACCTCAAACTAACAGGAAGTCAGGGTAGGTTTAGAAGGAACAGTTAAAGTATTTCAATGTACACTGTAAATCCTCAGGCAGCTGTTAAAAAATTATATCAATAGATGAAATATATAAAACCATAAACTATTCAACTAAACTCAGAGAAGACAAAAAAAGGGGGACAAAGCTAGAGAAAACTGTCCCACACAGAAAAAAACAAGATATATTTTAATTCAAATTATAAAAATAACCTCTTAAATAATCACTTAAAATATGAATAATACAAACACATAAAAGGCAGTTAAACAAAAACTAAATTAAACAACTTACTTTTAAATGATCTTGGATCAAAGAAAATGACTTAAAAAAGATTAAAAAGATTCTGAACCAAAAAAGTGATAATAAAATCATCAAAACTTGTGGAATGCTGTATAACTAGATCAGTTCGTGCAGAGAAATTTACAGTGCTGAATATATTTGGTTTAAAAAGATCAAACGCCAATAAACTTAAACTTCCAACTTAAAGAACTTAAAGAAAAATCTGATAAAAGCAGAGGAAAATAATAAAAATCACAGTATAATGAAATTAAAAATAAAACTAAAACCCAAATCTGATTCTTTGAAAAGATCAAATAAGACTTCTATGCCGCCAATCAGGACAAGCGAGAAGAAAGAGAAAAAACAGAACTGGTGAGAAAGGACGGCGGCCTGACTAGCAGCAGCCCTCCACGCCCTGCTTCCACAGCCCGGCCCTGGGCACTGTCAGAGAGGCTCTGAGATCTCCCAGAACTTGCAGACTAAGGAGTAACTGTCCCAGGAGAGACATCTTTCAAATCCTGACTGCGTGCACACAGCAGTGAGCATGCCCAGACGACAGCATCCAAGGCCTGGTCAGAGCCAGAGGATCATGGCGTGGCTGACCGCGCAGGAACTCAGGAAGCCCAGGGAACAAGCCTGAAGCACCTGACGCCATCCCTGCCACCAAGCACACCTCCCACCATTAGTGAACAGACCTCCTGTAGTAATGGTCGAAGCACTCGTTGCAGAAATGTTCCCCGCAGGAAAGGTGATACCATCGGGATGTGTAGCCATTTTTGGCACATCTGAAAGCAACAAAGAACATGTAGCCTTGCTAATGAATTAACATTGCTTTCCACTTAAAAAATTTAGCAGGACATTCTACCAGGCCATTTTGCATTTTCTCCACCTAAGATTCCCAACCGAATGAGCCCTCACAGGGAGAAGAGGATGGATGAATGATAGATAACACAGGCTGAGTAACTCTCATCTAAAATGCTTGAGACCAGTTCTGGACTTCAGATGTTTAGATTCTGGAATACCTTCATGTGTATAATGAGTTATGTGGGGGATGGGACTGAAGTCTAAATAAAAAATTCACTTGTTTCATATACACCTTACCTACACAGACAAAGGTCACCTTATACAAAGTTGTTATGGCACTGACACTTTGACTTAGCCTCATCACATGAGGGAAAGTGTGGAAGCTGCCACTTGTGGCATTATATGAACACTCAAAACATGCAGGATTTTAAAGCACTTTGGGTTTCAGATTGGAGAAGCTCTACATGTAATACACGTCAGACACAGAGAGATGGCATCTAACTTAACTGACTGCTTGGCTCTTAGGAGTCTGGCCAAGACTCCCAGAGGCTCTGTCGGTATTTCACAACATGAGACAATGTCACAGCACTTGCTATAACTCTGCACACGTGAAGGACAGAAAATTCTACACACAGCATAGGCCCAGGACTGGACAGTCATGGGTCTGGCCACCTGCCCCCCAAATACCATACGGGCAGTGTAGCAACCTGTCACGTAGCAGGTGATACAAGAGAACAAAAACTCACACCAGCGGGAACATCAGAACACCCCACCTCTCTGAGCTTACAACTACAGGACTTGTTTCCAACATTTACTGAATCTTAAGTCTGTGTTGATGATTTTTCTCTGCAAGTTTAAAAGGTTACATCTGTTCCACCCCAACAAAAATAGCACAACTGACATTAATGACACAGTTTCTATGAGACCCATGTAAGGAAATAAGAACAGTTGTGTTACACAAGGGAGAAAAGAATGACAGCAAAAAAGTGAAAAGTAAACAGGTGCTGATCCCCACTGGAGCGTGAGTCCTTTCAGCCGTGTCACCACCCTGCACCTGCTTCAGCCAACCCCTGGGCAGGTGCAGCTGAAGCTGTTTGCACAAGAGGACGCTGTACTGCAGAATCGATGCAGGCGTGGTCTCTCCCTGCACAGTAGGTGTAATGAGGTTTATTGGGAGCCCGTCGTGAGCCCCAGATGTCTGAGCAACGTCTCTGGTACCAGACAACATGTTCTGTATCTTATAGTCTCTACTCTAACCTGTAGGAAAACTATCCTCACAATGATTTTCCCCTGTAACACACTCTCACAGACAGAACACGAAGCCAGCCCTTGCCCTCTAAACAAACCTTTCTGAAGCGCTTGCAAAGCACACAGGACATGTTGCTGTACAGCCTGCCTTTTCACATTTCCGGTATTTCTTCTCAGACACACAATCTTCATCCTCATCTGCTGTCTCTGTTATCTTCTTTTTTGCCTGTGGAAAAACCAGCAGAGTTTAAGATTTCAGGGGCTGACAAGGCATGATGGCAGGGGGAGGTTTACTAACAACGTGTATGTATTAGAAGTTTTCTCATTTTGTGTTTGCAGGGCGGGGTATGCAACGAGGGCCTTTTCATTAAGCTACATTCCCAGCCCTACCCAGCGAGCTAGCGGGCTAGCTACTTATTTTTTGAACAAGTTCTCACTCAGTTGCCCTGCAGTTTCCCTGCCTCAGCCTCCAGGTCCTGGGATCAGCAGCATGCGCCATCACACCAGGCTGTGTCGGAAGCTCCCCATGTGGAGGGCAACAACATCCTGGCAGCAGAACAGGCACTGACCAGCCCAGCAGGTTCCTCACAACTGCACTGTGCAAACAACTCCCTGCCTTGCTAGAGACGCAAAAGCAGCCCTTTACACATAGAAACCTAGCCACATGCTCCTCTCTTAGGAAGGAGGGACACAGAAGAAGCAAAAGTCACTCTCAAATTAAGAATTTTCTTCCTTCCTTAGAACCTTTTAGGTATTAGATTTTAAAAAACTAGAAAAAGAATTGTGTCAATTTTCCTCTTGAGTACACACACATACCTAAGGGGAAAAAAAAAAAAAAAAAACACAGCAAAGCCCTACAAGGAACCTAACAGAACCCAAGCGATCCTGCACCGAAGTCCAAGTGGTTCCGAGGGCCATCCAAGACCTGCAGCACCTGGCCCAGCCTCCTAACCTGGAAGTAGCCACACAATGCAATCCCTGGACGGCGCTGTGCCCATCCGCCCTTGGCCTTGCCTTCACACAAGAGTGCTCTTGGCCCGAGAGCCCACTACTTTATCGTGCAGAGTTACGAAACAGTGTGAATTTCTCCACCAGGTGCAATCGATTTGAGGCCTGGTCCCAATTATAATATTTCTGTGTACTCAAAGATTTGCTGAGCGAACAAATGAATACTACCTGCCTACCGGAACTCCTCAGAGGAAGGCTATCTGCAGTTAGATCAAAGGCTGTTCTCTTCTTTGACCTCCCCCGAGGGGCTGCCATGCTTTAGAGATCTAGAAAAAAAGAAATTACACCGTTAAGTCTCAGCATCTGCTCAGGTTTTCGAAAGAACAGAGTAAAGTTGTTAGGTAATTTGATAGGAGCGAGTGTACACTCTGTGGTTAGACCACTGGGTATAAAATCACCACGTCCACACTACTTAACTACACCACATCTCAGTACTCTCCTATGTGACACGGGCAATGAAAGACAGCATCACAGCAAGACTGAAACTAAACCAAACATCCCAAGCAAAGTACCACTCCTGGCAGAAATATGCGGTGAGTACTCTCCATTAGTCCTACAAACATTTAAAAGGGAGAAGCCACATAAATGACTGATAAGTACGTTGTACCACTGTTTATAAAACTCTTTGAAGAAAAACATATAGATTTTGTTATGGCCGTTTTCATTTACTGAGTCTTGTTAGCAATTCCTGAATTCTGATATCTACCACACTGTAAAAAAGAAAAACTCATTCATTCTATGTAAGTGTCCGACACAGTGGTCACTGGTGGATACAGAAATCCATTGTACCAAAGCACTGAGTCTTCTACTAAAAAAATCTTGTGTGTTCTCAAGCTAGTCGAGCGACGCAGTTAAACATACATTAAGAATCAAAGTCTACATGAGAAATAATGTGTGGTGACACGAAAGACTCGGAGCTACTAGAAGTTTTCAATTAAAAAAGGAAAAACACTGTATGCTAAGTAATCAACGATGGATGGATTCCATAATGATGAATCTGCTTCCTGGATCCACCATGTTTACCCACATGAGCACAAACTGGTAAAAAGAAAAATAAACAGGACTTATCTATGAGGTAGGAATCTGAAATCAAAAAAGTGGTATCATTAACTCCAACATCTACATACATAATCTTGAAAAAAAAGCTCTGAGAGCTTCTAATTCCTAACGTTTTCAGATTTGTGGTCATACAAATATCCTTCAAACTACTGTTCCTGGCTTATTAATATCCTGAGCAAAAACTCCACCATCTCCACTAACTGAGAAACCTTGGTGTCTGTGGATGGGTCGTTCTCCTTGGACTTTGCTCTGTCTTCATTTTCTTAGGATGACTATGTTACAAACGTTCTGAAATGCATCATAGTCCTTTAATCATTACATTACCAGTTAGGGTGTTTGGGGATGCAGCTCGGTGGTAAAGGATGAGATTAACATGCATGTGGCCCTAGGTTCAGCCCTCAGCACCACAATAAATAAATACATTGCCAGTCAGTCCTACAGCTTCCGTTACACAGGTAGACACAATGCTAATAACGTTGAAACACTATCGACCTATACAGTCATTCTTATATTCAAAGAAGGTTTATAGATCCCATTTTGTATTTTCTAAAGGTGGTCTAACCTAAAAAATCATTTCCTACATATAAACATTAATTTTTATACATATAAGAATGTACCTCTTCAACTGCATATAGAAACATATCCCTCACATTATACATAAAATGAACCACAAATACAGAACATGTATGTATACAGTATATGTAAAAACATCATATATATAAGTATGATAGCAAAAATATTTGAGTCCCAAAGTGGAATTTGAGAACATAAATTAAATCAGCCTAAGTTCATGCAACATTAGACCCTGTTAGTTAGGAATGCTCATGTTCCTAAAAGAAGACATTATTTCCAGAAATTCCATATAAGCTTTAATCTAATGGTATACTAAAACTACATACTAAATACAAAAAAGATTAATATAATTTAAGAAACAGTTGCCAGGCATGATGGTACATACCTGTAATTCCAGTAGTCAAGAGGCTGAGGCAGGAGGATTGCCGTAAGTTCAAGGCCAGCCTGGGGTACATAGTGAGTTTAAAGCCAATCTGAACTACATAATGAGACTGTCTCCAAAGGGGGGGGTGGTTTAAAGAGGAAATTAAAATATAAGCTATAAAAGCCACTATTAAATTAGATTGAAGATATTTTAAGATACACATTTTTACCTTAATAATACAACTAAGAGTACATGTTGCCATTTTTTGGCAATGAATTTAATCTCTGTATTTCCACTGCTGCCTCATATGTCTTGAAGTGGAATAAAATTTAAGTTGGAAGGGCTGAAATTGTATTTTAAATACAACCTTAGAAATACTAAATTGAAATTTCCCCATTTGATTCTTCAAATAAGGCAAATAATCATTTTATTTCATAACCAATTTTTATATGCATATTTCTTCCTAAGATACACAGCTTTGATTAAAATGTAATAAGTGCAATGTATTTTTGTAAATATGTAAACAGAAATATTAATATGTAGACCTGTACTGTAATAATCCCGGGTGTTTGCTTTTGCTTTTTCCAATAGCGTGGACAGGGACCTTCACACTAAGTTATGCCCCCAGCCCTTTTTTTACTTTGTGACAGAGTCTCACTAAGCTGCTAAACTGCCCACACTGAGCCGGAACTTGAAACACTCCCGCTTCAGCTTCCCAGAGTCCTGGGAGGTTTCAAAAACAGTTTTTTACAAGACAAAATTCATGAAAAGATAAATCAGAAGGACTCTACATCAGAGCAAATAAGTATAGCACAATCAGCATAATTTCTAAAAATTGGACAAACTACTAGAAACTTCTTCAGGGACATTTTTCACAGCACCATTTAAGAGAAGGCAAAACTAGCTTCCCAGCATTCCCACATGAATCAATTTTCCAGAAATATGGACCCAGTACAATACTTCAATACTCAATTATTCAACCTTCAATATCCAGTTCAATAATTCAGTACCGAATCATCAAGTGCTTAGATGTCTTCTGGTCACTACTTTCTTGGGCCGGAAGGCTATTAATTATTGATGGTGATTGTCTTACGCACGAACCGAAGAAAACCTCCCCCTCCTCACCGCTCTTTCTTCTGCTAAAATGATTTAAAAACCAAATAAAAACTGCAAACAAAAGTGGGAGCCGGGTGTACAAGGGGAGGGCACCTCCCAGCCAGAGTGGCCGGCGAAGCCCAGCGAACTCACTCGGGGAAGACTGGGCCTCAGCGGATTGGGTCCCGATCGCGAACCCCAACTTCGTCGGCTGGGCCTGCCCGCGCCCGCCTCTCCCGGACTGGCTGCACCGTGGAGCCGGGGCTGCCCGGGCCGCCGCCCGCCCACCGCGCCGCTGCACCTGCGGGCGCCGCGGCTCCTGCCCTCGGGACGGGGCTCCAGCGGCCGCGGCCGTGACAACCCCACAAGGGGGCCGGCGCCCCGCGGGAGCAGCGGCAGCCCCGGGCGCCTCGGCGCCGAGGGACGTGGGTGTCTTGGGGCGAAGGCAACGCGGCACCGACCGAAACCCCTGGGGCACCGAGAGCCCGCCGCCCTTCAGCCGGGCCAGGAGCCCCTTCTCCCACAGGACCCCGCCGCAGCCTCCCATCGCGGGCAGCGGGACCCCGCCGACCCCGCCGGGACGGGGCGCTCGGACAGGAGGAGGGCTCGCACCCGGCCCCGCCGCTTTGTGCGGTACTGTCACCCCACGGCCGCCGCCGCCGCCCCACGCCCGCCCGCCGAGCCGCGCGCCGCCCACCTCGGAGCACCGAGAGCCACCGAGCGTCCTGGGCCGCGGGACCCGCCGCGCCACCCGCCGCAGCCCCGCTCGGCCGCCACCGCCGCCGCTTCCGCCCCTTCAGCGGCGTGACCCGGGATGGGCGGAGCCGCGGGGCTGCGAGCCGGGTCTCGGCCCCGCCCCCACCAGCGCGCGCCCCGCCCCAGCCACTTCCGCCTTTGCGCAGACCTGGCCTGGAGGGGTGGGGCCTGAGCTCTCCGGAGGGGCGGGACCTTTCGGGCCCGAGGGGGCGTGCCCTTGAGCCCTGAAGGGGCGGGGCCTGAGGCCCTGGGCGGGATGCGGAGGTGGGAGCAGCAGAGAGGTGACAGTGCTTGGCAGCCCGCGAGGCAGCGGGCGAGGTGGGTTTCCCCAGGCGCCGGGCAGGCTGGGTACGGGGACGCTCTGGCGGAGTATGTGACTGGAAACTGCTTTACCAGGGTGGGGAATCTGCGCTGCAGATGGGGTGCAAGGAACCGGGGAACAAGGAGGTTTATAGCGAGGGACTTGAGGGCGCGACCCTAAGTGACCCGCTGGGCACCGCGCGGCCCTGCGTCCCGGGAAGGAGAAGCGCGGACTGCGCGGCCTGTGACGCCGGCGGGAGAGCGGACGGGGCGCCGTGCTGCACCCGGCAGGGCAAGCGTTAAAAGTCCCAGAGACTTGAGGAAATCACTCCTCAATTTAAGGAAATTTAAAAATATCGGCGAAATAGTTTGCGGTTGTTTTTTAGGTATAGGAGGACTTGGGGACCAAAGAACTCATTTTAAATTAAATTAACATTTATGAGTGGGAATTATTGTGAAATTTGCTTTTTCTGATTTCATAAGCGTTGTTTATAAACTTTATGCTCCACAAATGATGTAGACAAATGTACACAGTAAGAAGTTGTTGGAATAGCTAAGAAGTGATTCCATTCGCGATGGCATTATAGTCAAGGGTACGTGGACAGAGCTGTGCAATTCTAAGTTGCTCTGGCGATAAGATTTCCTTTTATGATCCAGGAAAGTAGACAGGTGCAATTTGCTTGGTTTTCGGTTGAATTACTACGCCACAAAAGTGGATACTTCCCATTAACCTCTTAGAAGACTCTAGCATTCGTTAACAAATAATTTGCTAAAAAATAAATTTGTTTTCTCAGTAATGATGGGGTGCAGTCTCATTTAACCCTAGGTGTTTTGAAGCCAAATTGCTACAAAGGGGAACTTTTCCTCAAATTCTTGCTTTTGTGTGGTGTTCTCTATGTTACAGGTAAATCATTAAGCTTGAAAAACCAGTAACAGCATAATTCAAGCTAACTCGATTTTACCAAGGACTTAAAAAGGAACATTGGAATTGTAGTGTTATATTGTCCTTAGTACTACAAAGGTGACTGTAGTGTATTTTCCTTGAACAGTATATTCTGATGGATCTGTAATTATGTTTATTTATTCTTTTTCTGTCTCTTATATGTGCATTTTCCCATACAAAAAAAGAAGATATGAGAAAGTCATCTAGAATGCAAACTTAGAGTATAGAAATGAGATACTGAGCCCATATGCCTATTTTTGCATCCTCTCAAAACTCCACCCACAAATAACAGGATTTTTTAAAGATGTGACCACTCACAACCGGGTGGGTCAGAGACCAACACACAGGATAAATAAACTGTGGCCCCTCAGCACACTAGTCATTAAAAACACCATTTGTGTTCTCTTCTGAGGCAATCAGAGCAGCTTGTGCTATATAACTCCTGACTCTCCACTTGGGCTTACGGATGACTAAACAGGTGACTAAATGCTAAACCAAACTCGACCACCATGTATCCCTTATTACCTTAAAACATAAGATACAGGTATGCTGATCATCTAAGAAAAGCCGAGAGAATGAGTTTTCTTAGCCCTGAATTTATCTCACTGATCTCATCCTCCTTCAAGACTGATGACATCAAGGTAAGAATAACTAACGTTATTTTCAGGATTTCTGGGGACATTCAGTAAGCCCAGAAGTCTCTGCTGCCTTCGATCTAGAATTCTAGTATAACCTCACGAGACAGACAGCTCAAGCCAGAATAATCTTTAATGACAATTAAGTTTGTCCTACTGCCATAAAGTTCCTCTGGTTTAGTGAAGAGCCAGACCCCCACCTACCACAGCACCCCAAAACACTGGTCTCCATTCTTTTTGAACAGGCCACCACTTCAGCCATGTGTCCCTTTCGGTCCCTCAAACAGAAGCCCTTTTCTCCTCTTCTCTTACTTTCCTTTGTCAGGGGACCAGCTCAATCTTTGTCAGAGCTGTACTTCCCTTTATTTTTGTTTTATTTCTTAATTAAAGCCTTTTCTTATAACTTCATGCCAAATGCCTAGATTTTAATGTCCATTATCACTGAAACAAGGACCCAGACTAATTGGTGATGATCACATCTGATGATAATTGACAAATCATGAAGTTGAATTACTAATAAGTACATAACTTATAATAATAATAACTTATAATAACTTATTATAAGTTATTATAACTTATAATAATAATAACTTATAATAATAAGTACATAATAAGTACATAACTTCATAACTGAGTAAGAAAGACAATTAACTATAGAATTAAACTGTTGTATGGAAAAGTAATCAGAGAGCACCATTGGGCTTGTCGATGAAGAGTATTTATCTTGTTGCAATAATGTACACCCAAAATATTTCATCAAAAACATCCTATGAGGGTATAGGACAGATGAAAAAATGGGGTGTGTGTTTGTGCATTGGGGAGTTGGAAGAGAATAAACCATATTTCTTCTTGAGATACTATCTAGAATGAAATAAATTGAGAGAATACAAAACCAGCATGCTAATTTGAAATAGCATGACACAGCAAAGATTTAGAAGTAGTTGCTTGCCTCTTTCATTGGGAAGGAGATTAACATTTCCGTAACAAAGCTGTTGAATTCTTCAAGTTGTGTAGAACACTGATAAAAATAGCCAGTAAATATCAACATGTTCAAAGAATAAAATAATAGATTTCTCAGCTTACGAAAATGATAACCTGTGGAGTGCCTGGTTGTTTTTGTCATCTTCCACCTTTTAAAAATTGAAATCAAACTCGGCCCGTGCTTTAGTTCAGTGGTTCCGGGGTCTGCCTGGCAAACACGAGGTCCTGAGTTCTATCCCGGGTACCACCTACTACATTTCTGGTATATAATCCCACAGCACTTGGGAGGCAGAAACAGGAGGATTGCTGAGAGCTTGAGACTAGTCTGGATTATACAGTGAGCTCAGGGCCAGCCTGAACTACAGAGTGAGACCCTGTCTCAAAAAAAAAAGGAAAAAAAAAACCTTTTCTGGGTTAAGGTAAATTTACGTAAAGAACTTTCCTAATGTATAATATCCATTTGCATTTCCGACTCACTGAAAAGTAATTTTTTGAATGAGTGTCTTATTGGATGTTTAAATGTTTTTAAAAGCTGAGGATAATAGATTTTCATTTGGGTCAACAGTATTTCGGTGACCTGAAGTGACAACATTGATCATCTTTTCCATTTAGACACTGGAGTTATCTGCCTGTGAGACGGTCATATCCACAAAATCATGAGTGACATGAGAACTTCACTGGATATTAAGGAGTACCCTGGCAGTGAGGCCCAGAATAACCGAATAATAACCCAGGAAGAATGGCAAGACAATTGGCTGAACCACAAAATAGGATTCCATCAAGCGGAAGGCCACCAGTAAGACATGTTTGGTCCAGGAGAGAGAAATGCTGTATTAGAAACCAAATAATAGAGCAGGTGTATGTTACATGACTTTTTTTTTTTTTTTTTTTTTTTTTTTTTTTGAGACAGGGTCTTACTTTGTGGTTCAGGCTGGCCCTGAGCTCAGCCTCAAACTCACATCACAATCCTCCTGCCTCTGCCTCCCGAGTGCTGGGATTACAGGCGTGAGCCACCACGCCCGGCACTGTGGTATGTGGTATGTGGTACTGGTTGCTGCTGGGTGTGGGTCTCCACACCCAGTATTGTTATGTGGTTACCGGGGAATCGAACCCGGG
>PVIR01010487.1:27797-49996 GCA_004026965.1 Petromus typicus | reverse complement strand
AACTCTGACTCCCGGGAGACCCAAGCTCCTCTCGGCCTGCTGCCGCCCACTCCCGTGGGCCACCTAAGGGTCCTCCGTGACACACAGCCAGGAATGCACACCTGACAGACGCACTGCAGCTGCTTCCAGGGCGCCCCGTGGCAGCACCAGCCACCCCGAGGCCTCTCAGAGCGAGGCTGCCTGGTGAGAAAGAACAGTGAATCCCGAGGGACTCCAGCTGCTCCTCAGCACAGCTCCGGCCTCCGACGGGAGGGCTGGGGCCTGGGACCCTCGGGAGGGCTGGGGCCGGGCCTTCTGTGCCCTCAGACTTAGCTGTGTGAGTCGACGGGCAGCACCTTGGCAATGCGGATGCCCCGCCACACCCTCAGCGGCGCGCTCAGGGGCTGGGCAGGGCTCTAGAATCTGTCCTGAGCCCCTGTTCTCAGCCCCTGAGAAGAAACTGGATTCCGAGGGAGACAGAGCTCTAGCCTACACAGGGCACCGGGAGAAGCACCGGCCTGGCGAGCGGGATGTGCTTCCAGCAGGGACACTCACTCATGTCCTTCAGGTCAGACCCGGTTAGCTGGGACATCTGTTCTGAGGATCCCGGCCATGAGCCAGAACATCTGTCTCCCTGCACAGGGGTCCTGCGCCCGGAGGCTGACAAGGGGAGGGTGCCGAGATCCAGCACCAGGTGGTAGCACTTCACGGAGACACCTATTCCTACCCTTGGTGTCCCACCCTCTACACACACAGGCTCCAGAGTGGTTACCTTTCAGTGCTGGTCAGACCTGACCTACAACTGCCCCCGGGTCCCCTTCTGTGGTGCCGCGCTGACCTTTCGAGGCCAGCTCCTCCCTTTCTGCAGCACGGATTTCCTTCTTCCTCTTACTCAGGAATGCAGACATACTGAGGCCCTCCCGTTCCGGGGCCCCTGCCTTCCCCACGGCCAGGGCCCTCCGATGCCTCCCTGGCAAGTCATCTCCAGCTCACTGGCCAAGACTGCACTCTGGGTCACTGCTGCCAGCCATGCTCTGAGCTCCAGCCTGACCTCAGCGCCCTTCTCGACAGTGATGTCTCCTGTTGCGGAGCCTGCCAGGTGGACATCTATCTTCTCCCAGACCTGAGCCCTTCCAGGCCAGCCAAGGCGTCCCTGTCACTCAGCCCCCAGGCCTGGACCAGCCAGGGTGATGCTCGGCTTGGGGGTCTTCAGCCATCTGAGGGTTGGTATTTTTGGTCACGGACTCTGGCACACTTCATTCCCCTCTGAGAAGAAACTGACAGCTCTCGGAGGGTCAGACGGGTGCAGCCAACTGCAGCCCTGGACTACGCCATCCACATCTCATAGGCTGCACTTACGAGGTCAGACCCTGCTTCATCACCCAGACCCATCTGGCTTGAGGGAATACCCTGGCTTTCACAGAGTGCCCCACTCCCAGGCCCGTGGGGTCCGGCGTGGCCACAGCTGACAAGGAAAACCCACCCCGGGGCTTCCTGCGTGGTCTCTGATGAGCCCAAGTGTTGGCCTCAACCTCATCCAGGCAGAGCAGATGAGGGTCACTCAGGGCTCCCCAAGATCCCAGAACACGAACCCAAGCTTTTAGCCCCTGCTGGGGCTGAGGCCAGAGAGCAGACATGAAGCCCTCAGAGCAGAGCTCAGGCCTGCTGGTCTGTACGGAAAAGCAGAGCTGGCGTCCAGCACTGAGGTCAGCTGCCAGGACTGGGCCTCCCCACTCTGCCCACAGGCCCTGGGGGCGTGGCCTGGGGTGACAAGGAGGCTGCATCGGGAAGGGTGGGTCTGTGGTGCTCTATGGGATGAAGCACGACTGAAGCGGCCTCCCGCCCCTCACTCCTCCCAGCCTGCATTACCGCACTCAGGTTCCTTCCACCAGCCCCAGGGCTGGGTGTCCAGCTCTCATTAAGGGCAGGCGGGAAGTTTCTATCTGCAGGGGATGACTGCGTTAGGAAACACTCCGCAAATCACAAATGGAAGAGCCTTACCCACGCAGCGCTCCAGCTTTTAGACTAAAGGAAGGAAGGCTTAAAATGACCCATGGCAACCCTCAAACAGTAAGTGGTGGGGATGGGCAAAGCAGCGGGCACTTAAGATAGCAGTCTGGGGGGTTAAAAAAGATTAAACTTTCTCTACACACAGCTCCCCTGAGAACAGGAGCAGCAGAGCATGCAGGAGGCCATCGCCCTGGGCTCGGCCCTGTGAGGGGAGAGGCGGGCCTGGCCTGTCTCCCACGCTAGTCCTCAGAGATCCCCTCCCCGCCTGTCCAACAGGCCCGGCTCATGGCCTCTCCTGCCCCAGACGACGCCCAGCGCACACTACAGCAAACAGACATGGCAGCACATTTATTCCACCCCGGGGTGTGGGCTGCAAAGGCCAGGCCAGCAGCGGCCACATGGCTTGTGTAGGTCCTGACGGACACAGCCAGAGGCACAGGCAGCACACAGTAATGCTGGGGACATCTGGCTGTGCCAGGATGGAGGTAGTAGGCGGATGAGGTGGGACCGGGTCTCGCCCTGGATTTTGTCCCACAGTGCAGGAGAGCAGTGTGCAGTGCTTCTAATGCTTCTAGACGGCTGTGCACGCGGCAGAGCTCAGACATCTGGAGTGGAAGGGACTCCACTCAGCCTGCAAGAAAAAGCACACATCAGCTCTGCCCGTCAGTGAAGGAGCAGGCTGACCGCACCTGGAGACCAGATCCTGGGGCGCCAGCCCCATGCTTCCCCGCTCTCTTGCTGCAGCACGCCATGCCACTCCCCTCTGCCTCTCACTGTTAAGAGTCACCTGGGAGTTTATGAAGCTCCCAACCCCAGGACACTCCCAGAGTCTCAGGGCAAGACCCTGGCGTGTGCCATTTCGCAAGCTCCTGGTAGTTCTAACATGCAGCTGAGTTGAGGCGGGAAAAGCAGGTCAAATTGGTTCTGACTGCAGATCTGAATAAGGAAGTAAAAAAATCACTAGAAGTTTTGCAAAGCGATTACATATCATAGCAAGAAGAATTTATTTCGGCACTAAAATTGGAACTTCCTGACCAGAGGATTGTTTTGGAGTCTTTCCAAGAAGCTGCAGAATCTCTCTTGTGTATACTTAAGGAGGAAGAGCCAGGGGCCAGAGATTTAGCTCAGTGTTTCCAGTGCCTGCCTTGCAAACACAAGGTCTCAGGTTCAATCCCCAGTAACCACATAGAACAATGCCAGGGGTGGTGACCCACCCCCACCAGCAATCAGTACCACATACCAGAGTGCTGGGCATGGTGGCTCATGCCTGTAATTGAGGCAGAGAGGCAGAGGCAGGAGGATTGCTGAGTTCGAGGCTGAGTTCAGGACCAGCCTGAACTACAAAGCAAGACCCTGTTTCAAAAAAAAAAAAAAAAAAAAAATCTAACTAGGAGAAAAAAAAGGAGGAGCTAGACTTCGTGGCTCCTACGCCTCAGCGTGCTACGAGGCGGAGGCAGGGGGACTGCACTGCATGTTCAAAGTCACTCTGCCCTTTCCCCGGGCACCTGTCCCACCACACCCTATTTAACCTTGATATTAGCAGCATGAGGTAGGAGTTGTCATTCTAAACAAGTCTACCAGAGTCTTGCACTGGTCAGGAATGGTCAGGATCTCTGGTCCCTTCCCTTCATCCCACTTGGAGACAGGACACGGCGGTGGCAGGAGCACAGGTGTGTGGGGGATCACTGGCCACCCTTTATTCTGGGTTATCTCTGGCATCCATGTGTTTATGCAGCCTTCTACCCTGTCAGACATGCCCACCTGGGTCCAGGGGCAGCTGGCCAGCTTTCTCTTGGGCCTGGACACCCCAGCCAGCTCCGGACGGCACTGAAGGCCATCTTTAGAAGACCAAGTAAACACCAAGTTAGTCCCCAGCCGGGCAACTGCACAGGTACAAAACTTAAAAAGCTCTAGAGAGCCGGGGATTTAGCTGAGTGGTTCTGGTGCCCACCTTGCAAGTGCAGGGGCCAGGGTTCGATTCCTGGTAACCACATACAACAATGCGGGGTGTGGTGACTTAGGCCCATTAGAAATCAGTACCACATACCACAGTGCCGGGTGTGGTGGCTCACGCCTATAATCGTAGCAGTGGGGAGGCAGAGGCTGGAAGATTGCTGAGTTCGAAGCTCAGTTCAGGACCAGCCTGAACTACAATGCGAGACCCTGTCTCAAAAAAAAGCTTGGAGGGCCGGGGAGTTAGCTCAGTGGTTCCGGCGCCTGTCTTGCAAGCGCAAGGACCCGGGTTTGATTCCCCGGTAACCACATAACAACACTGGGTGTGGTGACCCACACCCAGCAGCAACCAGTACCACATACCACAGTGCCGGGCGTGGTGGCTCATGCCTGTAATCCCAGCACTCGGGAGGCAGAGGCAGGAGGATTGTGATGTGAGTTTGAGGCTGAGCTCAGGGCCAGCCTGAACCACAAAGCGAGACCCTGTCTCAAAAAACCTAAAAAAAAAAAAAAAGCTTGGAGATGTAGCTCAGTATGAAGGCCTGGGGTTCAGGGGTTCAGGGGGTTCAGTCCCCAGTGCCCATGAATGAATGAGCGAACGCGGCAGCGGGGGGGTGAAGTGAAACCCGCAGCTCCTCTGCTTGGCGACTAACTCGTGGACAAGGCCTGAGCCCTACAGTGCTGGCTGGAAGTGAACAGGTGCCTCCTAACCTGCATGGGGGCGCAAACTCTGTACCCCGAGGCCACGGCTCTGGAGGACCCAACCCTCCCGCGCACCGCGGACCCCTTACCGCTGGATGATGCGGTTGTTGTCCTGGAGGTCAAAGGCCAGCAGCTTCACGTCCTCGTAGAGCTCCCGCATGCTGTCCGGGCAGAGGCCAGAGAGGTAGCTGAGGCCGACGTCCCAAGGCGGGGACCCATCCCGGGGCCCACCAGGAAGCGTCCAGGCCACAACTCAGCCCTACACCCCGCACCATTACTCAGCACCACGCAATACGCACGCACCACGCACGCACCACGCATTACGCACTACGCAGCACTACGCAGTGCGCATGCGCCCTTGTACTTACTGCAGAGCCAGGTCCTTGGGAGACCCGCTGGGTTGACGAGTTAGGTCTGGGGTTGCCGCCTCTGCCCCCTCCGTCCTGTCCTGCAGGAGCTGCTCAAGAATCTGAAGTGAAACCCGCGTCAGTGAGAACCGTGCGCCAGAGCCGAGGAAGAGGGTAGCCAAACCGCCCCTGGCCCGCAAACTGGAGTCGGGCCGCCCAGTTCTCTGCGTCTAAACTAAAGCTCCATGACGCATCCCAAGCCACAGCTGTGGAGAAGAGGTGGGGGACCCAGGCCGGTCTCTGACAGCAGGGAGCCGCTGCCACGCTGGGAGCTGGGAGGCAAATACAAAAGGAAGCAGCACACACGGCTCCCTGGGAGTGGCAGCGGCTTCCGGCCCTGTGACCAGCCCCCGACAGGCCCGGCCCTGCGGTGACCGTCAGTCCGAGATTACCAGAAAATCTATTCCAGACATACCCCGTCCCCCTCTTGGGCACTCCTGTCAGACTTCTAACCCACGTGGGGCGCTCGGGCTTGGTCAGGGCGGCTCTGTCCAGGCCGAAGGGCGACCCCCACCCCACAGGCCCGGCACCGGTGCCTCCCCTCCACAGCCTGGGAGTCCTGCAGTTTCGCACCTGGCTCAGGTTCTCCTGGGCCCCCTGCGCTTCGGTGTTGCAGGTGTCCACAGACCAGCCGGCCAGGCGCAGCTGGTTCCGGGTCTTCTGCACCTCTCTGAAAGAGCAGATGGAGGTGAGGGCTGACAGGGTCCCGCGGTCATCAGGACCCCAGGCATTCGCCCCTGCCCTACGAGGTGTGGCCCGCTGTCCCCTGGCCACTTCCACGTGATGGATGCTTGTCATGGGGGCTGTGTGTGCACAGGGACATTTGCCTTTTGCATAGCAAGGAAACCGAGCCATTAAACTCATGGTTGTTCCTTAACCCTGACTCCTCACTGGGGTTCCCCAACCTCAATATCCAAGCCCTGCTTCAACTTGGAGGTGGGTTGGGGATAGGAGCCTGACACAAGAACTGTACTGTGAGGCTGGGTGGTCACAGGCCCCACGGGACAGCGGAAACCACCGTCTTCTCAGGAGGAGCCCCCAGACTCCCAGAGTACAAGTGCGAGAGGGTTCTGAAAGAGGGCACCCCTGCCCCTGCGCCGCCCCACTTGGACGTCCTGGTCTCAGCAGCAGGATTCTCGGCGGTGGGGAGAGGCGACAGGCAGAGTTACCAGGCAGCACTGAGTCTGCAGCTGACTAGTGTGTGATCCTGAGAAGAGGCCAGCGGTCCGCCTCAGTTCCTGCTGTGATGCCCAGGGGCTGATGTCATTCCCGTACGGAATGGGTGTCGTGGACTGAATAAGCAGATCTGTGGAAGTCACCCAGCAGCGCCGGGCCTGCCCAGCCCGCACACGTGCATTGCCTCCCTCCTCTCCCTGTGCTGACTTCTCTGGCTCTTCTGCATCCTGGAAGGGCTGGCTAGGCCCTGAGACCCACAGGCTCCGCAGGAAGAGCCAGACCATTACCTCATCCACCTGCCGTGCGTGACCAGGGCCGCCTGATACTTCTGGACGCACTCGTCCTGGAACACCTGCAGGAGCCTCTTGGCTAAATGACTGAAATTCACCCTGGGGGGACAGAGAAGTGAGGCCCAGGGGTGAACACCACGACCACTGTGCACTGACCACCATCTCTGTCTCCACCACCACCTGGCACGAGTGCCCAGCACTGGGGTCCTGCACAGGCATGGCCTCCAGGGAGGGGGAGACAGTGGCCTTATGCTGGGACCCGGAAGGCCGGAGGCCAGCAAAGCAGATCCGCCAAAGGGGACCAGGAAGGAGGACAGAGGGCCCTGGGGAAGACACGTGAATAAGCTGGGCCCCTGGGGGCGAGGACAGACGGGAGCAGAGACACGAGAGTGTGTAGGCCTGTGTGCGTGCACCGTGGGGCGGTCGGGACGGGGGGACCCGAGGGGCCTCCCTCTGACTCGCTGTGCCGCTCCCCCCACCTCCCGGCCCAGGGACCTGGCCCGGACACAGCTGCCTGACCCACTGCCCAGCACAGCCTGGGATCAGCCCATTGCCTCTGGGAGGAGAATCGCTGTGCCCTGGGACCCCAACCCACCCACCCTAGTGCACTGCTACTCACTTATCCAGCTTGTGAATCTGCTCCTCATTGTAGCCGAGCCCTGAAGGAAACAGTCGGCAGTGTCACCTACTGAATGAATCCACAGTGTGGCGCACAGGGGAGGGACAGTTACACAGCCTCACACAGACCTCCCTGCTGGCCCAGCTTCGTGGGAGCCAGGAGGGGCACGAGGGGCGGAGGCTGCAGGGAAGCTGCTGCGGGCTCCCCAGGAGAAAGAGGAGGGTGCGCCTGTGTGGGGGATGGCGGCCTGGATGCCACAGGTCGGGGGAGGATGCTTGGACACCTGTGGTTCCTTATCCAGCGCTCACGAGTGGCTACATCTGCAGCTGGTTGGCCCCAGCCCGGTGGTCACATTGCAGACAGCCAGATGGCTCCGCAGCAATGAGCTGGAGGAGCCAGGCCGCCACCCCAGACCCCCCTGTGCCCAGCCACTTTGCCACAGCTGCAGTTTAACGCTCCTATGCTGGGAGGTGCTGCCCCTGCTGGGCATCGAGGGAAAGGCCCTCTGGGATGGTGGCCACTGCAAGATGAGGGCACTTGAGTCTTTGGGTCAGCTCCCCTAAAAGCAGGGTGCTGGCGACATCTGGAGATCAGGAGCAAGCCCAGCCCTGGCCGTGTTAGCAGGCAGCTCCAGGCAAGTGATCTGGCCTCAGGGAGCCTCTGGCCTCTCCTGTGCTGCACAGCGTTCCTGCGCAGATCGCGGAGAGGCCGTCCAGAAAGACACTAAGCATCTCCGGTAGTTTTTTCTCTGTTTTTTGCAGTACTAGGGATTGAGTCGGGGCTTTCACTGAGCTGCACCCCCAGCCCTGTTAGATTTTTATTTTAAGACAGGGTTTTGCTGCATTTGTCTCAGCTGGCCTTGAACTTGAGACCCTCCTCCTTGCCTCCCTAGTACCTGGGATGACAGGTGTGCACCACCCAGCTGGAATGGCATCTTCCAACCCTGCAGGTGAGACCACTGACAGGCGCATTTCTGTTTTTAATAAAGGACTCTGTCCTTAGAAATAAGTCTTTGGGCCGACCCCACTTGGGCTGCTTAGCCCGTCTGTGTCCAGCCCACGTGGGCTGCTTAGTTAGCCCGTCTGTGTCAGTTTCTTATCCATAAAACGGGGAGGAGTTTTATGAGTGGTAAATAATGACAGAGTGGGCACAGCCCTAGGACGGGCTCGCACCTGGGAGTGACTCGTGGTTTTGGGTGACAGGATCATGGACTTCTGTCTGCTGGGGTTCAGTCACTACAGAGGTAGCATGGGGCTGCCTGGCCAAGCCCTGAGGCTCCACTGGATCCCCGAGACCAGGTGCTTGGCCTTGTCCCTTGTCACTTGCCAAGGCCAGACCCAGAGGCAGACCTGGGCCTCACAGTGTCCACCAGAGAGCCTGTGCTCCAGGGTCCTGCAATTTTATTTGAATTAATTTAAAATTTTAAAATGAACACAGTTAATATATCTTTCTCATTAAATGTAGCTTTATGGTGTTGTTAAGACTACATTTTAATTTGTTGAACATTCATTTTTCAATGGAGGTGTGCTGTGAATGTGAATTACACATGAGATTTTGAAGACTCAGTACAGACTAAGTCTAAAAAGTCTAAACAAGGAACATAAAATATCTCTTTTAGTCTTGTTTATATCGATTACATGCTAAAATTACACTTGGGTTGAGTAAAATATATTAAAATTAATTTCACCTGTTTCCTTTACTTTCTCGTTTGGCTATGAGAAGCCGAGAGTGGTGGTACACCCCTGGAATCCCAGGACTGGGGAGGCTGAGGCAGGAGGATTGCAGTGAGTTCAAGGCCAGCCTTAACTACATAAACTAAAGCAAATAAAAAAAAAATGGCTATGAGAAAACTTAACATTACAGGTGCGGCCTGCATTATCTTTCCACTGGGCAGTGCTTTTTGGATAGTGTCAGGAACAGAAGAACACTGAGCAGTCCAGCTCAAGGCCTTCGGTCCACAGATCAGCAAGGGTCAGGGGCTCTCAGTGGGGTGTTTTCATCTCCCCTTCTGAAAACCTGACTACCTCAGTGCCCCCGAGACGCGGCAGGTAGGAAAGCACCACCACGTATATGATGCACTGCCGCGGGAGAGCCCCTCCCCCCAGGTTATGGCTCTTGTTTCATTCTTCAGTGCTGGGATTAAACTCGGCTTCACACGCAAGGCCAGAGCTCCAACACAGCTCTGATCTCAGCTTTTCTGCTTTTTGTAGAGACAGGGTCTGGCTATGTCCCCCAGGCTGACGGGAACTTGCAGTCCTCCTGCCCTCTGCCCCTGGAGAAGCTGGAATTTCAGGTGTGCACCATGTACCTGGCCAGGGCCACCTCCTGTGCAGCACCAGGCTCAGGCCACTGGCCCTCCTGTGTCATCTGAGCCTGCACAGACAGTGCCGGGTGTGGGCTGCAGACAGCATGACCATGACCAGTGGCGTGGGGCCTCGAGCACCCACACAGCAGGAGGCAGGGGAGGGCTCACCTGGCCTCGCCCTCAACTTCTTGAACTGTTTGTAGATGAGGTACATCTTGTCCAGGCAGCTCTGGATCTGCTGGGTGCTGCAGCAGACGCAGGAAGAGTCAGACATTGGGCGAGGGGGGGCGGGGTGCGGCGGAGCTTGCTGCACACACCTTGGGTGAACCCTGCATTCTCCCAAGGCCTCCCACCCACCCCTCCCTGGCCCAAACCCAGGTAGAGGACAGGAGGCGGAGAGGAAGCCGAGCAGCGCTGCTGTGGGAGAGGAGACCCCGGCACCCCAAGGCATCCTGGCCGGACACAGCCAGGATGTGGGGAGCAGGAACTCCCTGGGTCACAGTCCAGGCCAGAAGGAGCTACCTTCCAGGCTGCCCAAGCCGGGAGCCCCCACACATTGGAATCCTTGTTCAGAACCAACCAGCAGGGCTCAGCCCCCCAGGCGGGGAGCTGGGAGGCGGCTCGCAGGCTCCTGCCCTGGGCTGAAGGTCAGGACTGTCTCTGGCTTCCCTTTCCGGTCTAACATACACTGGTAACATACCGGTGTGTGTCCTCTGTAATCAAGCGCTGGGTATGCGGGGAGCTCCTCAGCCCGCCCACATGACTCCACTTCCTCCCTCGGGTCCTCTGGGTGACCCCCTCTCCGCTAGTTCTGAGCCAGCTCAGCCACCCCAGTGCCAGCACTGCCACGTGGAGGGCCAGGGGTACCCTGAATTCACACTTGGCTTCCGATCTCGGGGCTTGGGAACTCACACAGCATGCTGTGGACCCCGAGGTGGGTGGGGGATCTGACACAGTCAGCCCTCCTGAAAATGAAGTCGGACTCTTCGCCAAGGGCGTGAATGAAAGCTGCCCAGCCTGTGTCCGCTTGGACTGGTCTGACGGCATTGTCAGAGCATTATTTAGAATTGAGACACAGCTACGGACCCACAGGCCCTGATGGTTCTGGGGGCCCCACTGTGGCCCACTCGGGAGGGAAGTGGCTGCCTCGGTGTGAGCATGCGCCACTGGAGAATGGAGGGGGCGCCTTCTAGGGTTGCAACAAGGGAGAAGGGGTTTTGAAAGGTCATCAACCCGCGGCTGCTGTAGGGCAGGAGCATAGGTAGACGCACGTGACCTGCAGTCCGCCTGGCACGTGACACTGCGCCGTAAGGATCGCTTTTCGAGCTTAGTTCCCTTTTGCTTGTTTCTTCGGAGCTAGGATCAAACTCAGGAGCTCACATATGCCAGGCAGGACCGCAGACTGAGCTGCACCCTCAGCCGTTTCTGTTTTACTTTGAGATAGTCTAAATCCTCCTCCAGGCTGGATGAATTAACCTCCCAGAATGAAGAGCACTGTCCTCTGTAAACAAGCAACATTGCGACGTCCTTGTTCTGTGTAAGAGGACCTGCCTGAGGCCTGGCCAGGGACTCTGTTCAGAGCTACGGCACCTGCGAAGGCTCATAACTCCTCAGTGCCCTGACACACATGGAGCCCCAGACCTATCCTACTGGCTGGCTTTAGGGAGAGTCTGACTCATTCCTGCTCCAGCACTTTGCCAAGGAAAGGGAGGAAGTGGGGGCTGCTGGGCCTGCAGGGTTGTGCATCTCCCGACCTCCACCCCACAAAGTAGGAAACTCCCACGGACCTTCTGTCTTCATGTACCTGTTCCCGGCTCTTCGCCAGCTCCGAGCGCAGGTGGCTCAGGCTCGCCTGGGTCTCTGCAACATCTTGGGAGCATCTGGTGAGGACCGTAGCCAGCTGTGGGGAAAGGCAGACACCCACGGGTCATGGCTGAGGCCCGGCAGGTGGCCTGGCTGGGCCCCTGGCCACTGACCAGCACCCGCTCACTCACAGTCTGCAGCTTGGACCTGAGCTCGGCAGCCCTCTGCAGCTCCCGGGTCTCAGGCTTCTCGGGCATCCTGGCCTCGCTGCTGGACCTCGAGGAAGGCAAGGACAGAGGCTGCATTTGGGCAGGGGGCGGAGCTCTGTGGCCACTGCTGAGCAGGTGCCTTCGGGACAGCCTTGCTGGCTCTTGGGTCTTTCGGGTTTGCGACAGAGGAACCAACCGGAAGGGGGCCCCATGCACCAAAGCTGTGATGCTGCTGGGTTTTGCAGAGTGTAAGTTGGGGAGGATCCAAAGACCTCAAATCTGTGAGGATGTATGAGCCTGTGACACAAGGTGGCTGCGGTTGTGCCCTGACCAGGTGCGTCGGTAACTAGACAGTCCCCTTCAACAACTGCGTCCCGCGGGAGCCAGGAGCTTGCAGAGGAAGGAAATGCATCTTTTGGAGAGGACGGGCCAACAACCAGCCAGGACTGAAAGCCGCATGTTGGCTAGTGTGCATGTGTCTATGCAGTGGGAAGCTACGCGCTAGCAAGGGACATATACAGCAAACCGCTAGAACCAGTCTTTAGGAGGTGGCAGGGGATATTTTGATTTTTTTTTTTTTTTTTTTGCGTAGCTGTACTTTCTATCTTCCTACCATTAACATGCCTATTTTAATTGTTTTGTTTATTTTTTCTGGTACCAGGGATTAAACTCAGGACCTTACGTTTGCCCCGTCCCTGTGCCAGGGGAGCTGTGCCCTGAGGAACCCACCAGGTTTCTCCAAGGGATCGCTCCTCTCTGCCACCGTCTGAAGGGTGGCACCCTTCAGCCAGCCGCACCCTGTCGCCAGGGGGCGCTCTTCCTATCCCTGCGCGCTCACTGCGGCCAAGAGCTGGCGGCCAGGAGCTGGCGGCCACGCTGGGAATCCCCTGTGCCAGGCCCGGGCGCTCCCAGAGCGGCTGCCGGCGCCACCCATCTGCTCTCAGTGAGGCTGCGGCTGCCGCGGGCTCCGCGCTCAGGGGCCGAGCCTGCGTCTCGTCCCAGACCCTCCCGCTGCTCCCAGACTCTGTTCCACGCCGCCATCCTGTGTAGCCAAGACAGGCGTGTGGAAGACGCGGGGTTCCCGGGACACACGAAGGCCCAGAGGAGGCGGGCGCGGGCCTGGAGGACAGGGCGAGACCGCGCACCCCGCCTGGCATTGCATCCGCTCGGTGTCCCGCAGAGCAGAGACGCCTCCTCCTCCGGGCAGAGGGCGGCAGTTCACCGGAGGGGGTAGGAGTCACCGTCGCGGGGTGGAGCGGGCCCGGCCGGGCCAGGTGGGTGGGGAAGGGCGGACGTCCGGAGAGAGGCCAGCAGCGACACCTACCGCTCAGCGGCCAGGCTGCTGCCGAGGAAGAGGAGCGCGGTCCCCGCGACCTTCCGGATCTGCCTGCACGTGGCCTGGAGCAGCTCCCTGTGGAGAGGCTCCGGGGTTAGGGCCTCCCGGTCCGGTGCGCGGCAGGCGGGCGGGCGGGGAGCTCCCAAGGCCGGCGTGGCCGCCCCTCGCGCGCCCTGACAGCACTCACACGACCCAGTGCAGCCCCCGCAGCGCCAGCTCCTGCCCGTGCAGCAGGGCCCGCGCCAGCCGCAGTGCCTGGTGTCCGGCGCCCAGCACACCCTGAAACACACAGAGGGCGGAGGGGAGTCCCGCAGCTCCCCCCCCCCCCCGCGCCGCCCCTGCCGCCTGGGGCTGCGCTCACCTTCGCCGCGCTGTAGTCCGCCTGCAGGTCCACTCTGGGGACGAACTTGGGGATGTCCACCGCAGCTGCAGACAGACTGTATGAGCCTCCCGCCTCTACGACCTGAGCAGCGTCCATGTTCCTGGCACGCTCACCCTCACCCATCATTGCTGACCTGTCACCTCAGGCTGCCCAATTCCCCCCAAAACCCCCATCTTCCAAACCTGGACTGTCAAGGGCGTCTTTCCAGTTGCTGTTGTTTGCTGCCACCTTGCGGCAATTTTTGAGAACTACACCCTCAAGCTAAAGCCCCATTTCAAGTCAGAAAACAAGGGCTAACCCTGGCTATTGTTTTCAGTTAGCCTCCCTTCCCCACCTCAGAGAAGAAGGATGGAATTGGCAGCATTCTAATGAGTAGGGATGACATTTTTGGGTAGGATTTCAAGAACGGACAAAGCTGGACTCCCGGCCACCTGCCCTCCTTCTAACACAAACACCTCGTCCAGCACGGAGACGGGACAGCGTGTTACATGCCGGGTCCTGTGTCTTGAAGCCCACCCAAGGTCAGGCGGGCAGAACTAAAACCGAGACCTGCCTCTGGCCCGTGGGCCTGCTGCTGCCCTGAGGTGCTCTGTGCCTGCAGGAGGGTGTCCCCGGGACGGAGGTCGCCGCTGCCCCACTCACGGTCCCTGAAGGTCAGGCCCTTCGGATTGGCGCTGGCCGCACTGAACAGCGTCAGGGGGCTGCTGGCAGTCGTGTGGCCCAGGTGCTGTGCCGAGAGGCTGGGCTCGAAGACACACAGGTGACCCTCGAAGAGGTACTCTTGGTGCTGGGGGGCCACATCGGTCTGCTCATACACGGCCTCCAGAAAGATGGCGATCCTAGGCACAGCGGGGTGGTGCCAGACCTCAGCCAGGGCTTTGCGGGGAGCTCTCCAGAGGGGGGCCAGTGGTCCTCGGCTTCACTGAGGACGGACAGGTAGAGGGTGGTTCCTGTCGTACAGACCGAGCAGAAGCTGGACATGCCCACGGTCTGCTTTTGTACCTGTTCCTGCTGCACTTCTATTACAATCCTCCTCGCCCCATAAAGCACTCCGCAAAGTGTTTCCGGAAATGTACACCATGGGATTCATGATGTACATTAACCTTCCAAAGGGTACAGTGTCCCTGAGGCATGAGCAAGAAAACCTGCCTGTCACAGTGGAACTAGTGCTTTTCCTATCCAAGTGTGGACCCCGAGGCATTCTGGGAGATGCTACCTGAAGCAGAGACTGGGGCTCGCGTGCGGAAGCCCCGCCTCCCCGGCCCCACTCACGTGTTATGGGCGTGGATGTAGACGTGATGCAGGGTGGACTGCGGCAGGGAGAAGACGTGGACCACGACCCGCTGCAGGATGTTACTGGTCTCTGCGAAGAACTGATCGAAGCCCCAGCACTTGGCCTCTTCCACCTCCAGGATGTTGGCCAGGATGGGCACCAGCTGGCTCTGCAACCCCCTGCCCTCCCAGGACATGGAGACTGTCAGGGGCAGGATGTGCCCTGCAGACGTGGGTAATGGGGGCACCCAGGAAGCCCCAGGGCCAAGATGGCAGGCAACAAAGGCCAAGGAGGGATTTCTGTAAACCCAAGCCACAATGGCAATATGTCCCCAGCCTGCAGCAGTCTTGCTGCATCTGAGAAAAGAGCGCCCAGCCCAGCCCAGCCTCACCGCACTCACATGGACAGCTGGCAGGTGATGGGGAGGCCATAGCTCCACTCCAGGGGCCCATTCTCCTGCCTCTGCACACCTGCGATGGCCCCCGCTGGCTTCTCTGTGATGATCCGGTACCTGGGGTGGGATGGGGTTGTTCAAAACCGAGCGCGTCCACACAACGGCTAGGCTGAGGGAGGGCGCGGGCACCCTGCTATGCTGGCGGTGAGGGGGAGTTCCTCTAGGCCCATGGTTAGAGGTGACCTGGAGCCAGAGATGAGGGAGTTGATCTGTGACACACCTCCCACTTCTGCAGGTTGGTGGGAGGCCTGACTAACTCCTCCTCACCCAGCTGCTGCCCCGCAGAGCTGCAGGGAGGCAGCAGGTCCGGCGTGGCCTGCTTTCCCGCCCACAGCTGCCCCTCCGATGCCACCCTCATCAGCGAAGCCAGGTTGGTCCACTGTGAATGACTTGTGCTTTCCTCCCCTACAGTCACGAAGACCCTCTCAGTTGCAGGCCCAGCGGTCATTTTCCAGCGGCGCCAACCCTGCTGAGGAAGTTGTGACTCGTCCCAGGACAGGACAGGGCCCTGCTCCTGGTCACCCTCTGCCCCGGCGACATGAGCCCTGGTTCCAGGGTCACCTCAGGCTCTGCAGCCCTGCTGAGATCCCTGTCTGTTCTGGGTAGTGCGCCTGAGAATGGCTCTGTCCCGCGGACGCAGAGGGAGGCCGTGGACCTGGGAACCCCACCTTCAGCCCACAGGCCTCTGTGCCCTCCACGGAGTGGGGAGCAAGGAGTGAAAGGGGGGCCCAGGGCAGCTGCGCCGGGCCCAGGGAGGCTGGGGCAGGACTGAGTTCATGCCCGTAGCAGAGACAGAGAGAATGAAGCCAGGGAGAGCTCAGCTTCTAGTCTGACTGTAATTATCCGAGGCCCAGGACCCTGGGGTGGGGTGGGGACCGCAGGACCAGGTGTCCACCAGGAGGACATGCATGACCCAGACCCCTCACCCTGCCCATACATGATCTCCTTGTTGCGCCGCGGCCCACCAAAGGGCACGAAGGGCAGGCTGCCGGTGGCTGCGTGGTACAAGGTCACCCCGATGCTCCAGAGGTCCACAGACACCCCGAACGCCTTCTGCTGGGGCTTGTGCAGCACTGCCCGCTCATACATGTCCGGGTGCTGTGGGGACAGTCAGAGCAGCGGTAGAGGCAGGGGTAGGAAGACCTTGAGCCCCGATTCTCACACCCTTCCACAGCCTTTCAGCAAAAGCGGAGCCATTCAGAATGGGCACTCTTAAAAATGGGCACTGTAAGCCAGGCGTGGTGGCACACACTTGTAATCCCAACACACGTGAGTTTGGGGCCAGCCTGGGCTATAGCACAAGTTCAAGGCCAGCCTCAACTACACAGCACGACCCTGTGTCCACAAACCAAACAAGGTGCTGTCCCCTGCCCAGGAGCGGTGGTGCCTTCTGCGCCCTTTGTCGTCTATGACGTCGGGCTGGCTGGCCAGGCTCGGAGCTCTCAGCCCTTCTAAAGAACAGGACGGGCTGCATTCCCCTGGGTGGGGGTGGGCTAGACTTCCGGGCACAGGCAGCTGGCAGGTGGGCAGCGGCCCCTGCTGGGCCTGTCCCTCACCAGGTACTCCTCAGTCCCGTAGACAGAGATGAACTTCTCATCGTCGTCCAGCTCGCGGGCGGCCCCGAAGTCCGTCAGCTTGTAGATGCTCTGTCCCTCCTCCCCTACCAGCCGCATGATGTTGCCCGGCTTGATGTCGCGGTGGATGACGCCATTCTCCCGCAGGTGGTTCATGCCGGCCACTGTGCAGAGCAGGCTGGGCTCAGCCGGGCTCCTCCGGGATCACATGAGACCCACACAAGTGCGCCCCGCTCGTGTGTGTGCATGCACGCGTGTGACAGTGCCCCTGACGACGCTCACCATCGTCACCATTTTGAGTGTGTAGCAGGGACAGTAGGCATGTTTTCCGCTCTGCAGATATTGCTTCCATCTCCAGAACTTTCTCGCCTCCCCACATTGAAACAGCTAAGCTGTACTCCCTGTTTGGCAGTGTCTTATTTTTAAAATTTAATTTTTTGGTGCTGGGGATCGAACTTAGTACCTTGAATTTGCCAGGCATGCACCAGAACCACTAAGCTAAATTCCTATCCCTTTCATTTTATTTTTGAGGCAGGTTCTCATCAAGTTACTGAGTTGACCAGGTTGGGCTCAAACTTCTGATCCTCCTGCCTCAGCCTCCCAAGTGCTGGGATGACAGGCGTGAGCCGCCACGCCCGGCACTGTGGTATGTGGTGCTGATTGTTGGTGGGTGTGAGTCTCCACACCCAGCACTGTTGTGTGTGGTTACCGAGGATCGAACCAGGGCCCTTACCCTTGGGCATACAAGGCAGGTGCCTGAACTGCTGAGCTAAATCCCGGGCCCTGCTGTGCACAGTTTTTAAAGCAGACAAATGGACTCTGGGGTCTGGTGTCAGTCTGTGAGGGGCACTGGCACCCCCGCCCAGGGCTGTGTCCAACAGGCAGGCCAGGCGCGGGCTGGGCCGGCCGAGGGCTCACCCACACAGCGCAGCACCACCAGGAACTCGTCCTCCGGCAGCCCAAAGGCATTCTCGGGGCTCTCCAGCACACTCAGCAGACTCCCGCTGGCACAGTACTCCATCACCAGCACCTTCTGCCGGCTGGCGCCCTGGGGAGGGCACGGAGCTGGTGAGGGGGGCACTGCCCGGAGAGGCTGCTCTGTGCTCCGGGCTGCTATGGCTGCCAGGCGTGTCCCACCGCTCACACCCGCCTCCTTCCATTCTGCCTGCAGGTGGCATGTGACCCAAACTCTCTCGATGCCGCCCCCACTCGGAGGGTCGGGCACCCACAGGACCTACTGTCTCCTCCACCGCAAAGAGCTTGACGATGTTCTGGTGGCTGAGCTTCCGCAGGACCTCGAACTCCCGCACCTGTACCTCGCGTGGCCGCAGGTAGCTGATGGTGTTGAAGACCTTCACGGCCACCAGCTCCCCGGACTTCTGTGTGGGGAAGGGGCGGTGTGGGCAGTGGCAGGTCCTACCCACGGGAGAGGGCACGCTCTGGGCCTCCATGCTTTCTCCAGCCGCTGGCTCCTTCCTGAGACCCAGGCCGGCCTGCGAGGTGGCCAAGGCCGGCCAGCCGGCTGCACATACCTTGTTACGGGCCTTGTACACACTGGCGGTGGCCCCCTGCCCCAGCAAGTCATCTGTGTGCCACAGGAAATTGGCCGTGCTCTGCATCTCCTGCCCGGCTGCCTGGCCACCTGCCACCTGGGAAAGACACATGCCAGCCCTGGGACCCTGTACCTACCCTGCAGTGCCAGCAGTGCCCAAGACCCCCATGACGGGTTCTGTGTGGCCATTTCAGAGGCAAGGGAGCAGGGTGCGGGAGACACAGAAAGAAGCACGGCACAGGACCGGGGGTGTAGCTTAGTGGCACAGCACCTGCCTGGCAAGCACGAGGTCCTGACATGCCCGCAGGTGGTTCAAAAAAAGAAGAAGGTAACAAAGAGGATGGCAAGAAGAAAAGAAGGAGAACAGGATGGGGAAGAAGAGGAAGAGGAGCAGCTCAGCTCAGCTCAGCAGCGGCAGCGGCGGCAGTGCTCAGCCGGGGCCAAGCCAGGGGGCCGGCTGCCCATCCTCACCCCAACCCAAGCAGCCTTCCTCAGACCAACCTCACTCTTTCGCCCCTTCCAGGCACTGAAGACTCCGGGGCTTTGGCATCCAAGGCTGGCGGTGTCCCAGGAAGCAGAAACTGCGAGAGGAAGCCCAGGTCGGGTGGTCAGGCATCAGTCAAACCACCGCAAATCTCCCGGATTGCAACACCAGCCCAGAGCCCCCACTTGCCTGCCTGGCCGCCACTTCCTGCTGGCCAGGGCCACAGCTGCTCCGCAGGCCCCAGATGCTGCCCAGAGAGGGACAGGGCTGCCAGAGGGCAGGACCTGAAAATTCTCTTTAATTCTGTTCCCCATCTTTGCTGCCAGCCTCCAAAGCCAGTTCCTCTAATGCAACTGGTTTCAGAAAGTGTGCCTCAGAGGCTAAAGCTCAGTGTGTGAAAGCAGGGCCTGGGCTGGCCCTGGGGGACACCTGGGTGCGGGGCATCCGGGGCCACCATCTCTTCCATATGTGGGGTAAGGCGAGCCAGACAGGGCTCCTTCCTCTCCACCCGAGGTCCTCAGGCTGAGTGCTGCACGCCTGGGGTTCTGTGCTGATTAGCTTTGGGCCTTTTCTCGCTGATCTTTTTAGAGAAGGCAAATGCAGTAGCATCCAGTGCTTGAGCCAGAGGCCCTTAGGGAAAGTCAGGGCAGCTGTCAGCTTCGGAAGAAACATTCCTGCTTGTGTTGTACAGGAGGGACTCAGGCAGGAGGCTCAGAATACCAGGCCAAATCCGGGATGCTTGGGCTGGTCAGGGCCCCCACGCCAAGGCTGAGGGCTGAGGCTGGGGCCTGGGGCACCAAATGAAGGCCAGGAGCCCAGCCCAAGTAGTTGCAGGGCCACAGACTGTACCACCTTCCTCACCCTCCCTGGGGCTGGTCCTCATGAGGAACCAGGGCACAGTAGATGGTGCCAGGTGCAGCCAGTAGGGTGCAGAGGCCACCCATGCCCTAGTCTTGAGCTTGGGGGTGCTGGCAGCACATTCGGCTGACTCAGCCCCTGTCCCCCACCTGCCTGGCACCTGTGTCCAGCTCTCAGAGAAGAGCAGTTGGTGACGGACTTGGGGACACAAAGCACCTGCCCCGTGGACCCGCCATGGAGCTGGAGCACTCACCCCCTCTGTGCCCAGTGCGCCGCTCAGACAGAGGCTCTCCCTCCCAGTCGAGCAGGCCTTCGCTTTCTGTCTGGGGAGAGTCCAGGACCTGAGCCACACCGGAGGGAGGACGGCGGGTGGATTCGAGGCCCCTGGGTGCTATTTGATTCTTGGCCCGATCAAAGGCCACCAGCCTCAGCCCTTAACCCCTTCCTGTTTGTCACCCCCCCAACACACACACACACACACACACACACACACACATTCACACAAACATAAGGGCCAGCGAGGAGGTGGTTTCCACCCTGCTCCCCAGGGGTTCTGGGGCCTTTCCTGGCCGCTCCCTCTCCTGGGCCTCTGGCCAGGGAGAAAGACCCGAGGGAGAGGGTCACGCAGACCTTTACCCTGGCTTGGAGTGTCAGGGGCAGAGCCTGGCAGAGGGCACCCCAGCCGAGAGGGTGTGCAGGACACCTCCCGGCCCCCAACAGCCACAGAGCCCCAGCAAGGGTGCAGTTCCCTGGCCAGGCGCTGGGGACTGGAGTGCCACCCTCCCCCATGATGCCACACACTCACCCCATTGGCTGCAGGGGAAGGAGACTGGTGGGAGCCGGCAGCACCCCAAACCTTCAGAGCCTTCACAGGCAGTGATCAGAGCGTCCTGGTAGCCATGGGGCTGAGGACCCACGGGCAGGACAGAGGAATGTCTTGTGGCCCCCGCAGCTGGGTTAGAGGGCTTCCCTGGCGCCCCTGCCCACAGCAGCTCACTCAGCCAGATCTCAGAGCCCTGGCAACTGGGCAGTCTAACTTCCGGATTTGTTCTCGCTCCACCTCTCTCCTGCTCCCTCTCTCTCTCTTAAAGAGACAAGCTGCTTCGCAGCTGCCACCCCCACCCCGGCCAAGCAGGAAGGAGAAAGAGGATCCTGAGAGTTCCTAGGTCCAGCTGTGGGCCGCAGGGTTCAGGAGATGAGGCAGGCTCACAGTTTGGCATCTCACGCCGTTCACTGGAGTAAACAGAGCAGGTTGGGCGAGTTAGCTGAGTGGCATTCCCAGGACTGCTAGTGCCTGGCATCTGGGAGAGGTTGGATCTGACTCTTCGCCGTGAGCCCACCGGGCCACAGGCAGGCACTGGAACCCAGGGCATGCTCCCCAGTGGCACCCCCGCCCGCCCAGCCCCCATCAGCTTTCTTATCCCACCCGGATCAGAGAGTGTGGAGGGCAGTTACCGGCCCAGCCTGGTAACTTGTCCCCATGCTTCAGAGACCGCGGGGCTGAAGGCCAGGCGTGCCAACCCCTCAGTCGAGTCCCAGGGCCCATAGGTCTGGGGAGGCCGATGAGGCCTCGGCTGCTCTGGGCAGCTCTGGGTCAGCAGTTGGCTAAGAAATGGTTAAAACCAGGAAATTCCGTGTTTCGCTGAATGTTGGAGGGACTTTCCCAGGGCCACACCTGGTGGTTTCCTCTGCCAGCTCCACCCCTCGAAGTGACAGTGGAACTGCCTCCTGCTGGGAGATTGACCTCCCGATAAGCAGCAGCCTGGCTTGCCCGTTCTCACAGCCCAGCAGGAGCATCAGTTCTGAGCCAGGCAGGGTTCCGGCACTCCACCTGCTGGGCAAGCCGGGGACTGCAGCTGCGCCTTCAGGGGCAGCTTTCCCTTGCAGACCTGCAGGCAGTTCCTGCCCCTAGAGAGCTGGGCGTGCTCCCAGCCACTCCACCAGCCTAGGTCCCCGCCTTTGATGGGGCACAGTGCCCCCTTCTGACCCGCAAAGGACGTCTGGCTTTGTGAGAAATCTGTTGTTGTAACCCCTTGAAGTTTGCACCGTAACCAGGCCCAACTCTAAATGCTGGCCATCTTTCCCATGAGCCAGCGTGCCCACCGCCCTCTCTCTTGCAAGCCCCCCTTCTCCTGCCACAGGGCTGAGACTGCACAGCATGGTGAGAGCCACGATGCCGGTGTACGGTGGTCCGCGTCCGTGCGGAGGCGGGCTTACCGAAGGTGACTGCTGTGGGCCCGGGCCCGCCTGCACTCTCTGCTTCCTAGCCTGTGACGTGGTCTTGCTGCCGTGCCATGGCATATTGGAGGTAGCTGACCAAGACTGCAGCCGTGAGCCACGCACACCGTTCCTGAGACGCCGTGTTGGCTTTCTGTCTCAGAGACAAGAGAGTGACTCAAGTATCAGTCGGCCTGCCTGCCTGCCTGCCTGTCTATCCATGCTTCACATCATCTCCTGTGTCATTACCTCCTCTACCAGATAAGATTCAGGGGTCCCAGTGGTGCCCCAGCTGGGCAGCACAGTCAGTATCTCACCTGGGGAGAGACAGGAGCTGGAGGCTCCGGGGGAGACGTCTGAGAAGCCTCGACACATTTTCTTTTTTTTTTTTTTTTAGGTTTTTTTGAGACAGGGTCCCGCTTTGTGGTTCAGGCTGGCCCTGAGCTCAGCCTCAAACTCACATCACAATCCTCCTGCCTCTGCCTCCCCAGTGCTGGGATTACAGGCGTGAGCCACCACGCCCGGCACTGTGGTATGTGGTACTGGTTGCTGCTGGGTGTGGGTCTCCACACCCAGTATTGTTATGTGGTTACCGGGGAATCGAACCCGGGTCCTT